>LYNE01000171.1:45877-55896 GCA_001662545.1 Rosa x damascena | reverse complement strand
AAAAAAAAAAAAAAAAAAAAAAAAGATGGTAACTATAAATTTAATAATGTACGTCAACTACAGGAATATAGAAAAGTTGAATAAAGGAAAGAAAAAAACTGTCAAAAGAGAAAAGCAAAGGAAATTGACAGAGAGATATGTATACAGAACGTGAGACTAAACATCAATTTAAAATAAGGCCACTAAATGCCCATTTGGTTGAATTTGAGTACTATGAAGCCATAAGAAACCAATTAAATAGATATGAGCCACTTACCATTCCAAATAAAAACATCATGGCAAGAGCTGCTACTATAGACAATCCTGCACCTGATAATGATGCTTCCGTCAAATCTCTTGGAATTTTCCTGTATATAGGACAAGCGGTAGCATAAATATATAATTCTTAAAGTATCAGGAGTGAGTCAAATATTACAGACTAAAATTTAGCCCAGGTTTATTTATATACATACTTTTTTCTTCTCCTTTCACCCTAAATCTGAACTCTATTTCTTGTTACACATTGTTCAAAATTTTAACTGCTCATCAAACACTAAGAAAATCTGCCCAATTCCTTGCCCACAAAACTTGAAGTGTTCTTAAACCACTAGTTATGACTGGAATTTCTTTTTTCAACCATTTCGAATTGGCTTCGGATACTTAGATTGTACTTTAAATTATTTTCATTTCCCTAGCATTTCCAGTTTTATTTCCTCTGTCTCTGACTTCTATCCAACAAGAACATAAAAGATCGGGATTACATCAACTCCGAATGCTTACACTAAGAACCTGTACAAAATCTAGTAATGCTTCCTTATTCTTCGGCAGAGTAGTCAGATGAACCCTAACCTGAAATGCCATTCCATTTCCCAAAACGATTGACAAAATTCAACTCTGTATACTTTGCCCTCCGACTCAATGATGTTCCATTTCTACTCTAATTCATCTCACGCTAACACAAAATATCCACGATTCTAACATTCGCCATGAAAATCATTCAACCAATCCCAGAGTCCGATTATTACATAAATCATCAATTCTGAATACGATTATTCCTAGCATTTCACTAAATCTCATCCACGCATCCAAGCCATTCAATTACGCCAAACCCTCAGCACAAATCAAGAGTGAACCAGATTCACAATTCCAGATTATAGAGGAAGAGCTTAAGCAGAGTAAAATGGAGCCAAGGATGGAAGTGCGAGAGATCTGACCTGTAGAAATCGACCGACTTGATCTTGCCCGAGGAAATCATGGCTGCGGTGAATTTTCCGACGGGCTCAACTCCGGAGCGATCGAATTGAGAGAGAGAGAGAGAGAGAGTGAAGAGGAGAGCTGCCTCTACGCGTTTCACGTTTCGTTTCTGCTCCCCCGCCCCGACTTCGCGGCTTTTAGTGATCTGGTGCGCCACGGTGCAGCTTAGTACAAGAAACTATCACACTCTCTCTCGCATGCGGGACCCGCTCAGTCATTTTTAATTAGTTAATGTAAATCGCAACCTTTGAGTGGCGTAAGCGTACGGTGGGGAATAAAGTGTGGTCCTATTTTGGTCATTTTCATTTTTTAATTGCCCTTCTTCTTTTTTTTTCGATGACAATTGCGCTTATTCAGGCGTGCACGTTATTGGTTGAATATATATTACATAGGATAGGAAATTACGAATTATGGAAACTAGCCTAAATCTAACATAAATTCAATCTGGTCGACCAATAACCATCTGTCAACTAATTCTTCAATTTTTCATAATTTGTTGATGCGGCCAGTCCACTTGAGTCCACTTTCAGCATTGATAATGTAAATAGTGTGTGTGTTTTTTTTTTTTGGGTAAAACACTATTAAAAACTTGCTTAATTAGGCTCACTATCAATAATCATGAAAATTGATGGATTTGTTAAAAGTTGGTTATGATTGATCAAATTGGAGAATACAAGAGGACATGTGATCAAATTAGAAATACGGGGACACAAACGATTTTGAGTGTAAATTCAACAATAGAGAGAGAGAGAGAGAGAGGAAGTTGTATGGGTCTGGGTTGTTGACCACTATGAGAGAGCAGTGGCGACTAGGACTGCCAGCGATGATGTCTGTGGCCGATCTCTATCTAATTTTAATTTTTTTTTAATTTTATCACTATCCAGTTTGTTATCCAATCTTGCATCAAACAACTGATAAGATTAGGATTTGTTATCTTAACCTACTGAAATCCAATCATATTAAGACATGTTAACCAATCCAATCTTGTCATATGTACCAAACGCGGCCTTTATCTCCTTGAATTTTACACCTTTCTAACAGGATTCGTTATCCATACTTGATAAGATTTGAAAAATCTGGCAGCAAATTATCTCGGCTTCCAAACATGATTAGTTCCCAGATTAGATTTAAATTTTCCTATCCAACCTCTATATCCGATGAAACAAATGCGGCCAAAGTGAATTTAACTCGTATGTTTTACTTAACTACAAAACTTACACAACTTAATACATGAATTTTCATTGCTAATTCTCTCATTGGTAACATGAGTCTGATTAAGGGCAGTTTAAATAATTTTGCTCCTCTTTTATCGAAGCTCTTAGGGTTTTTGAACCTTAGTGGTTCTTGTTCGACTGTGCCCTAACATTGGCACAAGCTGTATGCTTCACTGATGCATATGAATGTCGTTGGACGAGTGGTTGGTGGTTCTATTGATTTGGAGATGTGTAACTGGGATTGGGTTGGTTTGGTGGTGACCCTTCAGGTTTGTTTAGAAAGCCAATTGTCGACTAAATCTGATGCTAGGGAGATTGATGATGTCGATACCTTTTTAGAGACGATGGTTAGTGCCTTAGTGGCAGTTCAGTGGCAACCATTTAGGATAGGATTGTAGGTCCCAACAACATTGATTTGGTTGTTGTTACAGTTTTTATTTTTTTGTCAGTACTTTGTTTAGTTAGGCTCTATTAGTCCCTACTTAATTGAGGTAGGATTTGGGAGTTTTGGTCTTGCATGTTGTTATGCCATTTTTGTGGTGTTATTCCTGGTAATTATTTGCTCTACTTTCGATGCCTTCTACTTGTTAAAGTGATGATGATTTGGTCTTGCACGTGGTCTATCAGTATTTGGACACAGTGTTTGAGAGGGTAAATTAGTTTGTTTTAATATTGGTGGCGAAGTTGTATTGTTAACTCAGGATTTGTTATATGTTATTGTAGCTCATGGTTTTGGATGTAAATTTTCGTTAGGGGTTGGACTCATTCAGCTCATGGTTGTCGCTATTAGTGACAAATCCGTAACCACGGATCTTGAATGCAATGTGCGTCGTAGTGCCGTAACCACAATCGATCATTCCAATGAATTGTAATCATTTCAGTTTATTGATGAATTTTATCTCTTGTAAAATGAGCAGTTCGGTTCACATCAAAACACATCGATTTTTGCAAGCAAAATTTTAAAAGTCCAAAAATAATAGGAAAAACGAAAACAGTTTGTGTCCATGGATAATATTCTGATTTTTCTCATTTTACAATTGAAGGCAAAAATCACCATTTCTCCACCATTTATTGATAAAATAAAAAATAAAATCAAAGTTGTCTACATTATTCAAACTCCATCATCAGTTCATCACTATCCCCAAAAACACAGGAGAGCAATGGCAACTGGAGCAGCCTTCAGAGCTTTCAGTAAACGAATCATTCCTTCCTTCACATCCCAAGCCTTCGCTTCAACCTTCAATTCTCGATCCGTAAGTTCACTCTCATCGCCACACAAATTTTCATCCTTCAACGTTTCGTTTCATATATCGCATTCTCATTTTCTTCTTCTTCTTCTTCTTCTTCGAATAATCGAATAGATTAGCACGCTGGTTTTAGCTGAACATGAAGGTAGCTCTCTCAAAATCCAATCCGTGAGCGCAGTAAAGGCAGCCAAGTCTCTAAGCAAGGACAACTCCATTTCGTTGCTGTTGGCTGGGTCCGGCCCTGGCCTCCATGAGGCCGCCGCACAAGCGGCTTCGTGCGACCCTTCAGTGTCTCAGGTATAATAAGCAATTTATGTTAATTGAAATCGGCATTAGATATGTTGTTTTTGGCATGATCAAGTTTGGTGATTGATTTTGTTATCGTGTGTTTTTCTGCTTTGCAAATTGGTTAGCAGCAACTCGTAAGATTATCGATTATCGATTATCGAGTAATCGAAAATGGAATCGAATATGTTAGTTGTATGATGAGTGTTGTTTTATACAGGTGCTTGTGGCTGATTCTGATGAGTTTAGTCATCCTCTGGCAGAACCTTGGGCTAAACTGGTCCAGTTGGTTCAGCAGAAAGGCGGGTACTCACATGTGATCACAACTTCAGGATCATTTGGGAAGAACATAATGCCACGGGCAGCTGCTCTTTTGGATGTTTCTCCAATCACGGATGTGACTGGAATCTCCGAGCCTCATCTATTTGTCAGGTATTTTGTTTTTCAGGTGTTTGATGTAGTCTTTACTCATAATGTAGAAAAGGTGAGGACAGGTCTCTAGTGGAAGTTTGCAAATAAAAATACAGACATCCACCATCCGCGACCACTCTGTAACGTAGTTCAATGATCGGAACTGTTCATGCTTTTATGTCCCTTTGCGTGCAAGGATAATCCCTGCATAAAGTCACTAGATTGGAAATGGTTTTGTTATCAAAACTATTCAAACATATACAGTTATACCAATTCTGATCACATTCTCTTTCACATAAAGCCAACCTATACAAATCAAATAATCTACCTTATTTTTTCCTTCCACCTGACAAAAAAAACTGAAATAATTATGATGTTGATCATAGCTAAACCATTTCCAATTTGGCTGATTTTTGGCAAGGATGATTCTTGAAAGAGGACCTAAAAATGGACAGTTCCGATCATGCAGACGTCTACTCCAGATCCCAGTATAAATTGTTTGGTGTTTTTATATAAAGAAAGTAAAATTATTCAAAGCCACTGGATCCACATCAACAAACAACATAGTCACTATATTAGGCAACAAAAAGCTTAATAACTTACTTGAGCTAAAGTATCCATCCAGTCCACATTAAGGTAAAAGAATTGAATGTTAGATTCAGTAGCAACTTAAGCCCATAACTGTGCCCAATATTTGATCCTTTTTAGTTAGATAAACACAGGGAACTCTTACACATGTTCGTATTGTACACAAAAATCGGGTACTTTTACTTTTAATCCTCGTGATTTGGGTACAAGAGTTTTCTTGAATTAATCAAACCCAGTACTGAATAGTTAGAGACTGATGGATTTCCCTATCAAAGCATGGAGGTACCTAAATCAGAAGCAAACACATCATGAAATACATTTTAGTTGTAATAACTTGTTTCACTTTTGGCAAGATGCTATAGGGTTAGTTTCCTGCTCATGCTTTGGTTGATCTCAGTTGACTCCTTACTGTGTATTTGCATTTACTGTGGAGTATATCTGACTAGAAGTAAGATTACATATTCATATTGCAGGCCAATATATGCTGGAAATGCACTTTGTACTGTTCGATACACTGGTGTTGGCCCTTGTCTGTTGACCATTAGAGCAACATCCTTTCCGGTTTCTCCCATCACATCTGATTCAAAATCTAATGAAGCTTCCATCTCCCAGGTTGATCTCTCCACCTTTGGTGAAGGTCCGTTTGTCAGTTACCAATGAATAAAGTATCTAGTGCCCACTACTTTGAAGTTTAACTTAATCAATGTGATTGCCTCTTTGTCTGTCTCTGAAATTATCCCTGGATAGTTTAGTGTTACATGATTAACAGTCTCTTGGGTATTCTCATTTATCAGATGCCATCTCTTGACATGGTTTTGTATCTCATTTGCAGATTCTGTTGGCAAATCTCGATATGTTAAGCACACATCCCAGGATATAGAGCGCCCTGATCTTGGAAATGCCCGTGTTGTGATTACAGGTGGGCGTGCGCTAAAAAGTGCTGAAAACTTCAAAATGATAGAAAAGCTTGCAGAAAAACTTGGTGCAGCTGGTAATGTCATTGTAAACGTTTTCTCAGTTGTTTACTACATTTGCAGTATCTGTTTTATTCTTATTGTTGTTGCCTTGTGTTTGTTTATGTCGTGTTTGTTTGCTTATGATGATCCATGCTTCCCCACTTCCTCATGTCTTTGAATATGATATGCAGTTGACCTCTGATAATACCATAATTTCACACATCAGAAGATATCTAAACTTCTCGTTCTTGAATTTATATTTTATGGTCATATGCTGTTGTTGCAATATGCATAAGAAAGTCTAACATTTTCTTCTTTTCTTTTGCTTAGTTGGAGCTACCCG
The DNA here is from genome assembly GCA_001662545.1 of Rosa x damascena. Lineage (NCBI taxonomy): Eukaryota > Viridiplantae > Streptophyta > Magnoliopsida > Rosales > Rosaceae > Rosa > Rosa x damascena. The sequence continues at coordinate 49,619 of LYNE01000171.1, read as the reverse complement.
TGCTGCTGTTGATGCAGGATATGTTCCTAATGACCTGCAGGTAATGTGTATATTGTTTTTTTTTTCCTTAACTGTAAAACATATATCTACTTCTATACATGTAATAGCATGGCATAATTAATGTTTTCATTTCAATTTTTGTATATATATATATATATATATATATATTTTAAACTGTTTCAAAGTTTTCTGCTGCTAGTTGACATTCTGCAACACTGATTGAAAAATTCTTCAGCTGCTCCATCCCAGCCAGAAAGCTTGTTGAGTACTTGAGTCCCCATCTTCCATCAGAGTTTAGAGGGTTAAAAATTAAAAAACAAAGGAATATAATTTTAGTGGAACCTTATCATTTTTTTAGTTTGCGATTGTATACCAGAAAACACAGAAACACATATACATCTGACTATCACATTGAGAAAAGTGGATAGGCCTATGTAAAGTCATTGGGGCTTCCATCATAATAATATGCACTATATTTTATTTCTTAACTTCATATACAGGGAATAGTGGACCTCTTGTGCAATCAAATGTCCACCTTCTGAACACATTCTCCATATCTCCCAACAAACAAATTGGATTCATCAATCTTAACCACTTGCAATATCTTGAGGATCTGAAATTCCTATGTAAATGTTTACAATGGTTCATGCCCTCTATTGTGATTGTTCTAATTAGTCATATGTACTGGCATTCTTGTTTTTCTTCCCCTGGTCTTATAATGTGATTGGTTTTGTGTGTTAGGTTGGCCAAACTGGAAAGATAGTTGCCCCAGAGTTGTACATGGCCTTTGGTGTTTCAGGAGCCATTCAACACTTGGCAGGCATGCGAGATTCCAAGTACATTGTTGCTGTGAACAAAGATGCAGATGCACCAATATTTCAGGTGATGACTTGATTTTTCTCCTCTTTCTATTTCATAATTGTCACTGTTGTTAATAATTAGTACACTTAACCTCTCAGATCTGAAGGTTATGACATTCTTTTCTTAAAGGCAAGAATTTTGGTCCTTTATGCTTAAAGATGAAAGAGCCATTTCAAGCAATTTTGCTACCTCAGCTGCCAAAAAGAAATAACAAAACAGAAAACTATTCTTAAAAATTATGGGCTCTAGGATTTTACACTCTGCAACCCTGCTTGGCATATAGTCTTCTTACGTAGAAGTATTTGCGGAAAAGATATGACATGTTCAATGGATTTTCTCTCTGTTGATATTTGCCAGTCTAATAAATTCTTTGATATGCATTACAGGTTGCTGACTATGGACTTGTAGGTGATATTTTTGATGTGATACCAGAGTTGCTAGAGAAGCTTCCCGAGAAAAAATAAATCTGTAACTTGAACATTTCAATGGTCCACAAACTGCTTCAAGGCTGACATTTGTAAATCAGAAATTACAAATTCAATAAAGAAAGTAGAGGATTGAATATACCACAATTTTATGTTTTTCAATATCAAATTGCAGATAGAGTCGAACACATTATCAAAATCGCTGCCTCTTGATACATTTATACTCATCTTTTATGGTTCAGTTCAAAGTTTGGATTAGGCTGTCCGAACTAGTCAGAGTATTTTCCTGAATTGTAAATCTGTAATACAAGGTGAATTAGTCTTGAGTCAGCGCTTATTGGACCAAAGAATAATTTCTTTTACCAAGTATTCATGATTCTACTGCTCTGGTTTATATTTTAAACAAAGCCTACGAGTTGCTTGGAGGATGACAACATACATTCGAAGAATTCTGTCATCTTTTGCTCAAGTCAGTAGTTGTCAATGTGTTGAAGGAAGCAAAATGCATTTGCAGAGATCTACTGTATGATCGCCCTTGTATTCAGTTATGCAGCAGTGTTTACCTGGTCACCAAAATTGAACCGAGTTAACTAACCTGGGAGCTTGAGGTCATCCTGGTACATATACCTTTTCAGTTGACGGAGAGTGCTCTTTTCCATGAAGACATTTATACAAGATCGTTGTAGCATAGCAAGCCGTTCTAGCTATACTGCAATATTTGAAGTTTGCATTTTTGGTGTTCCAAAATGTCTTTTGGAGGTCAAAGTTGAATCACATTAAGGGGAAGGGGGAACTATCTAGTACAGATTCTAAGTCAAACTACAAAGGAGTTTGATTCCAAGGTTATAAAGGGAATATATGAATTCCATTTCATTCCATTTGGATTATGCACTAGTTGTCCAGTAATAGTGAAAAACTCTAAAACTCGAAAAGTATATCTTTCTAGACAGAACCATAAGATCAATTCTGTAAGTCAGTAGAGGATGTTATATCTACTGCACGTAGAAATAAATAGGACTTCGATTAATAAAAAAATTTATTCGACTACATCCAATATGGGTTGTGAGTTTTGCACTTAAATCAAATTATGGGATTGGTTAGCTACTAATAGTGAGATCGACAGGATTCTCATTGTAGCATAGCTAACCTGTACAGCTTCTTGAAATCTTCGAAAAAAAACTAGAAAACTAAATCTATAATATACAGGGAGATTAAGTACTTATACTATTTTTAAGCGCTGCTAGTTAAACAAGCGCATCTGGTGTAGTGGTATCATAGTACCCTCCCACGGTACTGACCAGGGTTCGATTCCCTGGATGCGCAGATTTTTGTTTGTATTTTCAATTTTGCTAATTGGCTTGATCAAGATTTTTTTCCTTCTTCTTCTGGACTCATAATCAACTTAGGAATTAGGATAGAAATTATTCAATCTCCGCTTTATAAAGGCTTTAAATTCAGGAAAAACTTCATCAAAATTTGAGATTTTAAAATTTTGATTTAAATAAAAACAAAATCTGACGTGTAGCAATTAGTAATTAACTACTTTTATAACTGTTCTAACCTATTTTTTTTTAGGAAAGGATGTCAGTCTAATATATTAGCAAATGTATGTAACATTATACAATAATCCACCCAGAAAGGCTACGTCAGAATTGGACCACTGCCTAGGAACTAAAATGACCCTAACATAATATAACCCTTTAGGCAATGTTTGGTTCGCGGAATCAAGGTCTTGAGAAAGAAAAATTATTCATGCATTTCCTATGTTTGATATGATAAAAGAAAGGAAAATGGATTCCAAAGGGGTACCACGTGTCACTGCCATGTGGTGGTCCTAACCAATAATATCACTGGAATGTGGTGATGACCATGCAGAGGGGTTAAAAAATTAAAGAAAAATTAATTTAAGACACCAATCAGAGATCATTACGAGTCACATGAGCTCTTCTAATCCCCCCGGCCCCCCCCCCCCTCCCACGAAAATATATGACCATATTCATGACACTTTCCAAACACTGGAAATTAAAATTGATGGGACTTGCAATTTCTCACGCCCGTAGAAAGAGTAAGGAATTTATTTCCTTTTGTTTCTGCCAACCAAACGATGCCTTATATTAATGTTTGAGAACTAAAAAAACCAAACAATACTAAGGGGGGTGTATTGTATATGGAATTAGTGGAACTTTTAAAGAAATCTATGGAATTTAAAAGTCTGGGTGTATTCACTATAGACTTTTAATAGTCCATAAAAATAAAAGTCTTGAGGTATTCGATTAAGATTTTTAAAGACTTCATGAATTCCACCAAAATCTAGGGGTATTCAATTAGGATTTTTAAAAATGAATAAAAGTACAGAGGTATTCAAAATATCTTTCATACTTATGGAATTAGAAAATCATGGATAATCATGGACTTTGTAGTGTTAACTATACATACCAAACTCCAATAATTTTCCA
>LYNE01000171.1:24089-45833 GCA_001662545.1 Rosa x damascena | reverse complement strand
TTCCCATACTAGTAGTATATGTAAAGAGCCAACATTATAATTAACGTGCTCACGTCTCCATATTGGTTGGCACTTGGCAGTTGCTGAGGGCCGGTCCTGAGAATTCAGAGACCTAGTGCGAAAATTGGACAGAGGCCTTATGTTCATTGCACAATGATTTAAAAAAAAAATGGGTACAATAAAAAAAAATGTTATGACAAATTATTGAATAATATAAAAAAAAATCTACTAAAAAAAGGAAAAAGAAAATCCTAAACCCTAAAGGAATGTGAGATGTAAAAAAAGACAAAGAAAAAGAGAGAAGAAAAAGAAAATTAGGGACACGGAGAGTGAAAGAAAAAGAGAAAAGTGTTATAGAGAAACTAAATTTGAGAGGAATTTTCTGTGTATTCTCATTGATAATAGGGGCCTCTTTATATAGAGGATTACAATGCATAGAATCTCAATCATATAAGGAAAGTAATTCTACATTGATTAGGATTCTAGATCCTTCTAATTAAATCATATTACCACTAGGTCAAGTAACCTAGAGTTTGGGCTAAACACAAATTATGTTTTCCTTCAACAAAAAGAAAAAAAAAATCAGGGACACCGAAGGTTTAAAAAAAAAAAAAAAAGGAAGAGAAATAAAGATTAAAAATGGAGTCTGGGATTCGAACCCATGACAAGGATATAAAAACCCAAGCGCGCCTTGGCCAGCTTACCAACTGGACTTCACAAGATTCTATGCATGGATAGGGAACTAAATTAATTATATTCATTTGTACCTATATATACTCGAAACTCAAAGTCGGAGGCCTCCAATTTTCGGAGGCCTTGTGCAGCGGCACTACCTGCACACCCTCCGGGCCGCCCCTGGTTGCTGGTAATGAAGAAAATTATATATTACATTTTGGCGAACCGCCAACCAAATAAGGATCATCTGTGCCTTAATTTTGTTCGACACTCATTCGTGTCTGATGGTACAATAATCATGGTTCACGGGGCTGTGCTTGGATTCCATTAGGGCGACCCGAAGGCTCCTCTAAATAATTGTGTTAGTTGCCACATTTTATATGGGACATATACTTTAATGGCCTGCATCTTCATTATGCTTGTGTATACTGTGTGGAAGTTGGAAAATGAGCCCCCATAAATTGTGGGGATTTTATTGATGCGAAGTGATGTTTTATTGTAAACGATTGGTCGAAAACTTTTGGGAGCTGAGTGAAAACATTTATTTTCAGCTAATTTTTCTTTCTTGTAGAAAAAGAAAAGAAGAACAAGAAAAACAATCGGCGGCGCGTGAAAGTGTGTCAAGATGCTAGTAATTGTAATGATGGATTATGGCATTTGAACTAATCACGTATATTTTCTAATACCAAATCGGATCATAATTAAGACAAAGAACAAAAACATGAGCTAGCTAGGGCATCCAGAATATTGACAAATGAATGAAGATATATGTCTACATGGCATAATAACATTATCCTACATATGATATTGTTGGTTGTTAAAACAAATGATATTATAAAAAATTGGGTGATTCACTACTAATTATAACATCGAGATTTGATTAATTTTGTTTACTTTTTCTTCTTTTTTCTCTCTCCTCTTTTCGAGAAATTTTTCCATCCTACAGTAGAACTATGTAGGACTGCCACATGGTATGTCACCCCATCTATTCTACCGTAGGATAGAAGAATTTCTCCCTTTTTTCATCTCTCATTTGGTGGCGGGCATTTATTTTCTTCTTCTTCTTTTCTTTCTTCCCTTTTATCATCTCTCATTTTTTTATGTTTATCCTTCTCTAGTTTTTTTTTTCTTCTCTTTCCTCTCTCAATTTAAAAAAAAATACCAAATTGGAGGACGTAGGCCTTATAACAAATAGGAAAAACTGAAACTCAACAACAATGAACTTTATATTCAATATTTTATACCATTTATTAAGTTATGAAACTTATTTACTTTTTATGCTGCGCTGAAATTGTCATAGTGTTTTGGTGGATACACAATTAGTAAGCCTTGTTATAATTTTAGTAAATCTTGTTATAATTTTCGCTCCAGACCTTCAAAATCTCAGGACCGGCCCTGCATAAATAGTCCATAAGTTTACACAATACCAAATCATTGTGGTAAGGAACCCGGCCACATTATGAATCGACCTATTCTCATGCACACAAGACTCAATTTGGTCACAGGGAAGCCAATAGGGTTGTATCACATGTATGTAACTTGGATTGGTTTGGGTGATTATTGTTATATCGAAATATTATGATCGAACCTTATGCCAAACCAAACATTAGAGGCAGTTTGGTTTGTTATGTTTCGACCTATTTATAGGGATATACAGTCTTAAGGTAGTTTAATTTTACTTTGTGTTATCTCTCTTGTCAGTTTTTCTTCAAGAAAATAGGTGAGAGAGATCTAGGGTTGGAAAGACATAGGCTGGCGTTGTGGCATGTTCGGCTGCGCCCCTGTGTTGACGGCGGCTTCCTGCCTCGTTGACAAGTGGTGTGTGTTGCTGGACGGGTTCTGGGGCTTTAGGATTCTTCTTTTTCTCTAGTTTTAGGTGGTCTTGGCTGTGTATGCTTTTTCATCTATCTCAGGCAGCGGCGCAAATGTTGGTGAAGGGTGTTTAGCTATCGGTGATGGGGAGGTGGTAAGTGACCAGATTGTGGCGGCGGCTGGCCATGGATTGTATGGCACTGATCTCTTTTTTGAGGCGTGTGGCTGGGTGGAGGTTTGAGTTTTTGAAAGGGATTCTCAAATTGATGGGAAGCCGGTTTGGTTTTAGGTCAATTTGGGATGGATTTGCACAATAGTTCTGTAATGAGTTCAGCCAAGGAGGATGGTGGTGGCTTGAGATCCCAAGCTTGTCGGGGCAAAGTACGTGGCTTGGGTGTCTTTGGTGGGGCGCACTCTTTTGGCTACACTCATGGTGGCTTGCCGGCGGTTTGTTGTCAATGGTGAGGAAGATGGAGGTGGTTCAACATAGCTTAATACTTTTTTTTATTAGGTTTTTATGTTTTGGTCTTCGGTTAGTTTTAATAAGTCCCTCCTCCTTTGAGTGAGGGTTTTGGTGGTCTTCCCTATTGGTTGTGTCATTGTTATGGTGTCATCTCCAGGGACTAGCTATTTTAATTTCGATGTTTTCTTGTTGTCAATATAATGGGGAGAGGTCCCTACACATATACTGGCAGCATTGGTATATGGTGTGGAAGGGGATTAGTCTCTTCTTGAGGTTGGCTGGAAGGATGTACCGGGACTCCTGAAAAAAGTTGATTGGTTGTAGCCTGGAAGAAAGGGCGATTCATGTGGTTAGAGTTGAGCCCCCTATCGGCTCATGGTATTTGTAACGACCGGTTCTATAGTAGGGATATGAGTGAGTAGGTCCTCTTCTCTAGTTGAAGTAGCTGGGATTTTACAGTGTCACCCCTATCATTGTAATCTTTTGGATTAATGGAATTTCTTATTTTCTCTAAAAAAAAAAAAAAAAGGTAGTTTAATTTTAAAACTAGTTTATATAATTTTTTTTATCAAAATAAAATTCCCGTATATAAACTTGAATACAATATGGGACTACAAACACTCCAAAGAGCTGCCCTATTGAATATCCTAACAGCACTCTGCTTCAATCAAATCTAAAATCCACAGAGGTCCAACCTCTTTGTAGATCACCGACTGAGTCATACTCAGTGAACCTCTTGCAAAGCATGTATCAAAATTTAGTATGCTCTCATTTTAACTCCAACAAATTAACTAAGTCAATGCTGAAACTTATAATTTTTAAAACTTATATATGCAAACTATGAAGAAAGGAATTTAAATTTCTTTTAGGTAAGCTATGAAATTGATATGCAAGCTATGATATTGTGATGTTCACTATGCACTGATTTTTCATTTATTTGAATAAAAATTACAATTTGTATAAATCAAAATTATCACATTTATTTGCACTATTTACATATAATTAAACCAAAATTACAATATTGACAATAAATCTATTCAAAAATATGTACCAAGGTCATAGGTGGTGTAATTATCATTAATAGAACTAAGATGCCACAAAATAAAACTCTCGTTAACACAATAACAATAAATTTATTGTCACATTTATAAATGTGGATATAACATACTACTGGTATGTACTATAGAACTTTTCCCATTTCGCACATACTACTACTCTTACTTTTCTAAATCACGGAAATTAAATGATATTTGTGGAGTAGTTTTCAGCTATGTCTACACCTAAGCAGTCAACATAAAAACCTTTTAGTTGTAGTTTCCTAATGTTGCAATAATAACCTTTTTTTGAACGAAATAGGTCAGCCCTTTCATTAGATTCAGCGAGCAATACAAAAACGAAACACCCCTATGGGGTCGACAGAAAGCAATCGTTCCTGTTGCAATAATAACCTTTTCTCAAAAACTATAAAAAAATTTGTAGCAAAGTCTTCTTTGTTTTGTTTTTTTCGTTCTTTTCTTTTTCTTAAGAAATATAAAGTGGTGAAAAGATTTAAACCAAATCGATGCGAACTGTTATCTCGTGAGTACACGTAAACCACACTTCAACTTTTGAACAAGAAAACTGAACCAAACCAAAACTTTTTGATTGCTTTGCGCTGTTTGAACTTTTATCCTCACCCATAGGTTAGAGAGTGTACTGATCGAAAATAAAATCTCATATTGAAAATTCTCAAGTCGTACACAATGGTATATAAGAATTCTCAAGCCTCTCGATCTACTTCTTTGCAGGCGGTTTTGAGAGCTGTGGTAGTTTTGGGAGCAACTCCTTTGTAATAAAGGAAAAGATAAAAGATAATATTTCTCTAGTAGTGTGTTACTAAACTGGTTGATCGATCTTTCATGATATTAACACTCAACTACAGTTTTGTGCTTCATTCAAATTAGCACCTGTTAATCAGAAATTAAAGTTACCCCATTTAATTATCTAATAATCTTACACCAATTTTCTTATACTTGTTCTTCCGAATCGATCATTGCATTTGTGATTTGATGGCATATATATATATATATATATCCAGGTACACACACTTGCTCTAACAAATTGTTTGTGTTCTCTGATCGAAAATAATGATATATATATAAAAAGAACTTCTATCACAAAAGTGAATCTTTTATCATATATACAGCGCACCAAGCCCCGATCATTTTATTTTCTCATGTGAATATTCTTCACCCTGATGGATGCATCGGTTGCATCGGTTGAGAGAGAGAGACTGTATATACGTATCAGCTGATAAGAACATACATAAATCAACCAAAGTAGTTGGCGACCATAGAAAATGGAACTAAGCAAAGTCCTTTTTTCTTCAGCTTTAGATCTGTGCAGTCACTTTCCCTCCTATTAAAATCCAATTCAGTAGGACTTGTCGCATCTACATTGCCAGAAGTACTTCCTTTTTCCTATATTACGTACATATACAACAACAAAGTTCAACTCATTAGCGCCCATCAGGTGAAAAATATAAACTTACTGCCCCCACATAAGTAAAATACAATAATGATGAGGAAACCAATGAAGAAAATGGAATGTGTTTAATCGCTGTATGTACTGTTACCTTAGAAATGATGTCTGTATTATCGTTCTGCAGATTTTGTTTCATATATGCTGAATGGTATAGATTACAAACCTAACGGAAAATAACAACATGAAAAATGAATAATTATCTTAAAAATGCTTAAATATGATAAATCTAAATTGGAAAATGCTTGAAAATTAAGGAATAATTCGATCCATCTCGTACGTGTACCTTGGGACTATTTACAGGAGAAGTAGCTGTATCCTCCAAGGCATCATCATGAAGTAAAGCTTTTTTGGCTTTTCTTTTGATGATGCAGCTGGATGATGATCTGTTGCTAAACCCTAAAACTTCTTCGTTACAGATATTACTTAAATTTTTGCTGATCGAAGAAGCAGCATCAGAGACTATGGAATGGTTTTCGTACCCGGAGGAGAAAGATGAACTGTGCTGGTGATCGTCGTGATGATGACTGTTTGTCAAGAAATCTTCCAAGTACATGGTCCAACTACTCTCCTCAGGCGACTCAGAAGAAGAACGAGCTTTTTCCATCATAGAGTTCAGCGAGTCTTCCATATATCTACAAGAGTATAGCAATGCTTGAAATTAAAATATACAGAAAGCTAGATTGTAAGTGAGTGGGAACGTAGTAAGTGCGCTATGGGGAAAGTTTTCTCAAGTCTGGATGAGTAGCTAGCTATATATAGAAGAATATAGAAGAGAACAAAGGAAAACATGAGATTAATTGAGGATTAGTTTATAGGTAGCCGCCTTGGATTAAGGAGGGAGTTGGAGGAAAATTAATCATTGGCTACAGCCACGAGAGAGAGAGGGTTTGGACCTGTGTGTGAGATCTACTCGATAGGTCATACCAACAGAGATTTGCCTAATTTTTAGTCACCGAAGACTTGGACCCAGTCCCCACCAAAGTATTATCTAATTGTGCTCCTTTGACAAATAATATGTAACTGTTATAATTAATTTTCTCCATGATATTCCCTTAAAGTAGAATTAGTTTTCAGAATATTTCAAAAAAGAATTAATTTTCAGAATTTTTTTTATATATACATATTTTACTAAACAATTGATGGTTAGGTTATACAGGCACCTCAATTATAATGTAACGAGGTGCCAGCACCACACTCATGTTATGAGAGGAATTATCAGTACCGAAAACTCACCACCTGTCTCTCGTTTTGTTGATGGAATTGTTTTTGAAAGTTGAGAAAATACATCACAAAAATGATCCCAAATGACCTATGCATCCCTAAGATGACCCCTAAGTTTAAAACAATTAGGAGCTGGAGGTTTCAATCCGATCAACTTATTAATTTTTTTTTTCTAGATTGATTTACGATAACAATTTTATGAATGAACTTTTCAGAAATCTCTTAAAACTTAGTCACATGAATCACTGCTTCGGTGTCTTATTGTGAAATAAAAATTTATTGATAGAATGAGGGGGGAAATGAAGAACTATAACTCCTCCAAAATATAAGTTACAACTTACAAATGACGGTATATTTAGCGGCATGCACAAAACAATTTGGGAAATAAGATCACAAACAAAAACACCAGAAATTTAACAACAACACAATGTAAGCAAGAAACAAGAGCTCTCAGATGCACATAAATTTATAACTTTAAATCAATGCTGTAGGTAAAGCCATGTTCAGACACTTATTGTAGCTACATTGCTCGATGCCCACCACTAAAGGAGGATCTACCGATGCGTCTGTTCAAGGACAAAGAAATATTGAAAACTCTCAACTTCAACAGTTTAAATGAATTTCATCGAACATTATGTCCTGATCTTTCCAAGGAAAATATTAATGAATAGTTAGATTTTTGGGCCAATTAATTACCAAGTGTGGATGTGGACAACTATTATACCTCGCTTCCACATGCATCAATTCACAAATGCTTACAAGCAACATTTGTATGTTGCAACCTGCATTTTCATCCCAAATAGGAAAATTTCTTCATGGGAATTCCTTATATGGCACTTCACATAGTGGCATACAGGTAAGGGAAATGTTATGAACAAGATATGAAATATTAAGAATTCGTTATGAAAGCGTAATTTTGGTAACAAATCATCCTAACACTCATTCTTTTGTATTTTTTTTTTTTTTTATAAAAATAGTCCAACTATCCAAATTTCATCTTTAGATAGAATCATTGTCGAGTATTTAGGTAGGTGGATGATGCCAAGACAGTGATAACTTTACAGGCAGCTTGATTGGAGACCTAGCAATGGTTTTGGCCACCATGTTGATTTGAATTTCTTAATTTCTAAATCATGCGTTGAAAACCTGATAGCTTATATACAAACCTTCCATGATTGGATAGAGTGATGTATTCGATTGACTTAATCAAGAAACAACATAAAAAATTGTTGAAATTTAGTTTTTTTTTTTTTTTAAAGAAAATAGTAAATTATTAGACAACTAATTGACTTTTCTTGCCCATAAGAAAATTTATAGAATATCTTAATCAGGTTGGACTTTTTTCTATGGTTTGAATTTATTTATTTATTTATTCTTTTTTTTTTTGTAAACCAGCAATCTAATTTCATTTTCTTTTGAAGCTTGGTTTGTCATAACATACGTCAGTTACCAGTCCAATATTATTTATTAACTGACTTAATCCACACCTCATAAGAACATAGCGAGGATCCCACTTGGTGTATAAAAAAAACATTTAAAAAGGTGGGAAAGTTAAAATTTAATATTGATAATTTTAAGGCTCTAATAAGATTTTGGAGGATTCCACACCTATAACAATTTTTTTTTTTTTTTGAGAAGGGAAAGACTTTTATTCCTTAATTGACCGGATTACAACCATTGGAATGAACATATGTACTCCCAAGAGCCTCCTTAACAGGAGGAGAAGTACTAGAGTCCCTAATAGAAACACCGGCTAAAGGCATATCGCTACCGATAATGGACATGAGCCAATGAGGCCCATCCTCTAACCAAATAAAACGCCCCCGCTCTGGGGCTACATGATTCGAAACTGCATGAGCAACCTTGTTACCACACCTATAACAAATTGATTTTAGCATTGGATATAAATGCCATACATATGAATTCACACACACACACACACACACACACACACATATATATATATATATAATTTATTACGAAAATTATTTGTGATTAACTCATTCATGATTAGACAGCTCAAGCACAAAAAACTATTCCTCGATTCTATATTAAAAGTATTTCCGGAAACCTCTTGTTCCGACCTAATCAACTCTATTTTGAGAATTAGTGGCATGGTCGCCCATGCTGAATAACCAATTTTTGTTTTTCAACATCATTTTTTATTTTTAAATTTTTATGGGAAACAATTCAGAGCACCGATGTGCACTTGCACCAACATGAATGGATGGCTAGATAACATCAAGTTGATTTTTTGGTTATTAAAAAAAATGTTAACTTTAAATATCAAGGGTTGAAATATTTAATATATGTTGGGTCACTTATACTGGCGGTGCATAGAAGAATTTTCAATTTTTCTCTCTTTATCTACTTTCTTGAAAAATGTTAATTTATATTTGAGAAATTGTGAGAATTCTAATTAATTAAGTCTGAAGCTAGTCAGCTAGCTAGAATTGCGAAAGAGATTATTTGAACCTAAACATTTTCTTACTAAGTTTTACAAAACTTTCAAAACCGAAATTTTATGAGTTTTACAAAACTTTTAGAACCGAAATTTTATGACTTAGGGAAATGATAAATAAAAAAATGTGGTCTTGTTTAAGTTTTCCGACTGATAGGATCTGATTTTTCATAAAATACCATTTAAAACAAAGGTATATCAAATTGTTTTCAGAATAGGAGGAACCTGTACCTGCAACAATGAATAAGGGCATGTCCACCATTGTCTCCTGCCAAACATTTTCCCTTGTTATATGCAAACACTTGAACTGTCATTTTGTCATAGACTAATCGAAAAACCCCATGTCTTTAAGCCTCTTTGAGTTAAGCACTCTTGAAGTCCAATTTTATATTTCTCTATACAGAAGTGGTTCCCTATTAATGGTTTGTTAATCTGTCATTATTGACTTGGCGGCATCTTCCATAAGTTAATTAAAAAACACTATGTAGTATTTAGTACATTATCTCGATTTCAGTCTCAACCCACTAAAACGGCCTATATATAATATACCTATCTAACAAGCGCGCCACCCCCCATCTCCAAAAGCAATATTAGTTGTTGAATACCGATCAATTTTCCCTTACAATTCTAACAAGGGTAACACATTTTCTCTACATGTGCCCCATTTGCTTTCTGTTGTTTATTCTACAACGATTACAAGAAAATAATACAAATGATAAAATATTGGCATCCAAATTCTAGTATATCCGTATTTGTAATACATTTTTTTTAATTAAATTTTTTTCAATAAAATGATTCACCATTTTTTGAACCCACAACCTCTAAAGTTATAAGTTGCGCAAGGAATCACCATGCTAACACTGCATGGTACTTGTAATATATATTGTTTACAAATCACCATGCTTAAGATTTTTTTCTTATGGCAACTCAGATTTTTATTTTTTAGGTAAGCCTCAACAAAGAGAGGATTTTATTAAGAAGAACAGAGAAACACAAAAGTAATGAAAAAGAGGAGTGACATGAAAACCAAACCCTCAAACAAAAAAGAATGACTAAAAAAGCCAAATAAAATTTTAAAGGCGTCTCTAACAGAATACTTATTTTAAAAAAAAAAGTTAAAATTTAACTAATTTTAGACTAAGTTTGATCTCCAACTGACTAGATAAACAAAATCTAAATTTAACTTTAGCTAAAAAACCTAGCTATATTTAGTTAGAGAGGAGAGAGAATTTAACTAAAAGTTAAATTTAACTTGAGATTTAGGTATTCTGCTATAACATAACTCAATAAGTAACTAGTTATATTTCAATGTTAGCTACTTTTAGCTATGAATATAGTTATCACTGTTGGAGATGCTCTAAGCAATCAAAGACTATGTGTAACTAGGAAAATCAGTAGCTTTAATTTTAGCTAACCAAGAAAGATCAATATTTCATTCCCCACTATGTTTAACTAAATTTTTAGTAGTTAGAGGATTTCTTTGAAGCCCCTAAACATAAGTGTGGATCATATTGTTTTGACCTTTTTCTCAAATTTCTTTTATTAATAGATAAACATTATTACCTTAAATCCATTAATGAGTATTTTCATGTTTGTTGTGGTTGTGAACATTATATGCATGATTAGGATTCTACAGTTATGAATACTTGATGCTTACTTCTTGATTAAATAAGATTCATCACATATTCTAGAGCAGCACTTGTTAGTCGAAGAAGTTACATGTCAATTTTCAACTGAAAAGTGGTACTATTGAATCAATATCCTAATCATGCATATAATGACCACAATAAAAGTGAAAAGACTCATCAATGGATTTTACGTAAAAGGGTCTCATTTATTAATAAAAGAAATTGAGTAAAGGGTCAAAATACTATGACAATCATGTCTATCCACTTCAAAGCAGCCGCCTAACTATTAAATATTTACTTACACATAATTGAGAAAGAAATACTAAAAAGGTTTATGATGAGAGATGATTCAGTGCACTGACGTGTTTCTACATGACATGAAGACAAGAAAATAAAAGAAATTGAATAGTCAGGCTGACAATCTATGTATCTCTCCTACGGCTACTGCTCTTATTCTTGTCTTCACAAGAAAATTGGGTATATGTACCTCTCTTGCGTGTAAGGTGTCTACTCTGATTCCTCCTCGTTTCCTTTTATGTTTAAAACTCTAAAGCTTATGGAAAAAACAGTGTGTGAATTATTTGATTAATTTGTCCATCATTTAATGACGTCATCCAACTAATGAGAACATTCCATGTCAATTAAAATACTTTTTTTTGTTACGCAACAATCAACTCAGAGTCTTTCATCTCCATTAAAGTTTCATTCCAGATTGTAATTACTCTATAATCTTCTTGATCTCAGGATCCTAATTATTCTGCAATCTCATTTTCTGTTCTTTGCACCGAAAAATCTATAAAATATAAATATAAATAAATTATAAAAAAAAAAACTTACCAAAAATATAATTAAATCTCATAATATGCTCCGATTAAATTACTTAACTTATTGTTTTGATAAATGATTAATTGGGTATCTAAAAGTACTAGTAACTTGTATTTTTTATATTGGTAACAAAAAATCCTACTCTGTTCTTATATATGGTTCTTATATATGTATAAAATTAAATGATATGGAAGCCTAGCTATATTCTTATACTCTAGTTTAATTATTTAAATTTGAGGGGTAATGGGTCACTACTCGGTGGGTCCAAACCAACACATGATTCCTCGAGAAATTGTTCCTAAATTAGGTCAAATGCTTTGTATTTTCGTTTTCAAAGATGTAATCAAATCAAGGAATTTAATTTGTAACAGTTATAGAGGAATGATTCTTTCAGGGCCAGTTATCATTGCTATACGATAAACTACAGAAGGATATGAACGAAAATGGCACATGGGCATTGATGCACGTGTGTCCTACCAATTGCTTTGCACATGCCTCCACATGCATGTTTTGTTAGGGCAAGCAACAAACCACACCTTTATTTTTGGTTTAATTTTGTCTATATAAAGTAAAAAGGGTGTTTACATAAAAGAGAGAAGAAGGTCAAATTCTAATTTAGTTGTTTGGTCGGGCTTTAAGTTCTATTGCAAATTGATTTGTAATTTTGTATCAATTAATACAAGCCATTTTTTGAATATGGGGTTCGGAACCCACCGTAAAGCCGTTGGTATTTGGATTATCATACATGAAAGTACTTGGAATTTTTTTGGGTTTCGGGGATTGACAGACACGTTATAATTCAAATTGGGCAAAAATAAAAAAATTCACACAAAAAGCACAATTTTGGTTACGTAGTGAAAACCTCAATTTTGAGATTAAAAACTGGAAATTATTCTATGCACCGACGGTGTAAGTGACCCAACCCTTATAAAATAATCTCAACCCTTGATATTTATTATCAACTTTATTTTTAATAAACAAAAAGTGTATTTAATGCAATCTAACAATTCATTTATGTTGGTGCAAGTGCATGGCGGTGCTCTGAATAATCTCTCATTAAAAACACTGCGGGACTCTTACTCTTGAGAACCCAAATAAAAATCAATCAACTTATTGATGAAGGATATAGTTATTTACAAATAACTCTCTACGCGGTTACAATCTTTAGACTCACTAGAGAGGTGCTTGTCTTGAATCTTGACCTTCTTCTTCACTTGAACGATCTGCAAATATCGCTCAACTTGCACCACCAATCTTCTCTACTGATCTCGAGAGAATCAATACATGTATATGAATGAACAATGAAACACTTAGACACGGAACAAGTGTTTCATGAACTCCTATGGAACTCTTCGATTCTAAGCAAGCAAGACACACAATAATTCTTGCATCAAAATCCCTACCCAATCAACGCTGCTTTTTTTTTTAATATATTGAGGAGAAAATAAATTCTCAACAATTAAGACTTCACCCTAATTGGACTCCTACTAGAAAATATATTTTAATAAAAGATATCCAGTTAAAATAAACAAATCGTAAATCACCTAGGACTTCAAAAGCACGATTTTATCAGTTGAAAAATATCTTTTTAAAATAAAATCAAAAAATCAAAATATACTTTCCAAAATTGAACTCCCAAAAACGTAGGGTTGACTAGGACTTACTCCGGGATTGCAACACATGTTGCAATCCCGTGCTTGTGCATGAGATGCAATTACCTGAAATTCTCCGAGATCAGTTTTGATGAACTTTGTAGGCTTCTTCAGTGCTTTGTATAGCGATGCCAACACATCAAGTGTAAACTTTGTACCTACAATCTCCCCCTTTGGCATTCCTATACAAAACATCATATTTTAGGCACACTCCCCCTCAACAAGTACTTGAAGATTATCACATTCCATCAGCAATATGCCTTTCCTGAAACACTTATCAACACACCTTGTAGAAAGCAAGTTAAATATAAGGCATAGGACTGTCAACACAATTTCGAGATCAATATCAAAATATTTAAACAATCAAAACACAAGTTGATCAAATTCACCAATATCTCCCCTTTTTTGGCTAGGAATGACAAATGCAACTTATGCAGCGGAAGCTATGTAGAATTAATCAGTTGGAAATAGTCCAAGTATCAATACTCCCCCTAAGTGTGATCATGCTATGAAAGATGCAAGAATGAAATGCAAACACGCAATGAGTGGGTTTGTATCCTTGTACAAATGACAGAGACAAAAGCATAGCTTTTAGACAAGAGTGTTAGCACCAATCCTTAAACATGAAAGTAATAAGTTAAGGTCACATGAGTGACGAGATTTTGACAACAACAAAGTAACCAAGAAGATGGTCTAGTATTCTGTACCTTTGTTGTGTAAGTGAACATTGCTTAAAGTGGGTTTTGTAAGAATCTCAGAATCAGAGAAAGTAGAACACACATAAGAGGTGAAAAAAGATAATCACAATCAACTCAAATCTCCCCTTATGACACTGTGTGGGCATAATATTTTTTCTTTTTTCCTTTCACACACTAAAACTTTTTCACTTTTTTTTTTTCAAGAAAACTAAGACTCATGTAACAAGCTTTATACCAGCAACTCCCAAGTTAGTTGACTTTAGGGTACTAGATGTAACAAAGACATCCCAAAGGACATATCAACTCGAGTCAATAATTTCACAATCCACCGGGGTGACCAAAATATTCTCTTTTCTTCCTAAACCTCATATCCTTCACCACGACCAAGGCTTGTTTACTTTGGGAATAGCCTGGCCTTGCTCTAAATATTTGTACCTTTTTAACAGGGAGCAACAACAATATTCACTCACTTAGTATGTGTGAACTGAAATCAAATTAACCAAGAGGATACGTACTACCACAAAGCAGTATGTGTGCATGTGAGAATACAAAGTGATAAACAATATGTTGTTTATGCTCAAGATTACAAAGTGATGCAAGAACCCATTCAAAACATGTTATTCGACTAATCACAATCATATTTAAGGAAAGTATCAAAACACTTTTCAATCTAAGTTCAATTCGATTACTGTCAGACACGTAGGGATACAAACCACACATGCAATCCTGATTTTCCAGAAAACTGAAAACAAAATGCAGAAATAAAAAGTGTAATGCACTTATACTAATATGATATCATACACTATGAATTCATGCAAAATGGATCAAGCGAAGTGAGAGTATCAATACTTAGGGTATCCACCAATGGTGCTTCTAAGTGATTCAAATCGAGCTGTGTTTAAGGGCTTAGTAAACAAATCACTTAATTTACGTTCAGTAGGAACAAAAGCATATTATCAAGATTATCCATATGAGTAGAGAAACAATTATTAGAACCTTTTTTAATCCAGATTTGCTTATGTTTCATATTCTACTCTTTTGGGATTGCAATATACTATGCAATCCTGTTCATCAACTTCAAATGCTTTTTCAGCGCGCTCAGCTTGCAAAGAGGATGTAGAGCTGGGTTCCTTATGTTTCCTTATTTTTTTGGATTCCTTGCCGAGCAGATTACATCTAGGATGAATGTGCCCTATTTTACCACAATGATGACACATGGGAACAAAATTTTTGGAGAGTTTATCGTACCTTAGCTGACTCACAGAGGTGTGAATGTCAGAACCTACTTGAGTTCTCCTTTGATGAGGTGGAGGTGCTGAATCAAATTTAGGCTTTTGAGAAAGAGTTGGGGGATGAATTTCTTGGTCATTTGATAAGCTTGAGTGCACACTTGAGCTCACACCTTTCACACAGTCAGAACGATCGATTTTTACACCTTCTGTTTTTGCACCTTCATACCCCAACCCTTTCTTGTTGGTGTGTGGTTTTCCAATTCCAATCATTTTGGAAACCAAATCTGACCCTATTGAGAATTTGTTGAACTTTTCTTGAGACTCTTTAAGCTTAACCTGCAAATTCTCAATTTCAGAGGTTAGTGAGACATTCAAATTTGATTAAGCTTTAACTTCAACGTGAAGGGTTTTAATCATGTCAATCAACTCAGTACGCTCCACCTCCCAAGTTTGGAAAGTCATCTTATCCTGCAAAACATCAATTTTGTCAGTATAAGCCATGCGTTCACCTTCCCATTTTTCTTTGCATGATTCAAGATTTAACTTGGCCTTTTCCTTTGCTTTTCTAACTTGCTTAATCTCGTTCTCCAGCTTGAGATTTCTTTTGAGCATCACTCTTGAAGCTTTATACAGTTCCCTGCACTTATCATTAGTTTCATCATCAGATACATAAAAAATCTCACCTTCATTGTTGGAATCATCAGATGCCTCATGATGAAGTGAAGAGTTGAAAGCAATGTTCTCTTCTTCATTCTCAGTTTGAGAATCTTCCTCACTGTTGCTCCAAGTTGACTTAAGAGTCCTGTCATTGGGTGAGCTATATTTTCTATTTCCACAATCAGAAGAGATATGACCAATACCACCACATTCATAACATTTAGGTTTTTCAACAACACTCTTCTCTTGATTAAAATGATTGACTTTGGTGTTTTTGTCAAAACGTTTTTTAGATAATTGCCCCCTTTTTGATTCAGATATACTTTCTGAAGGACTACCAAAGGAGTTTTTATTTTTAAGAAAATTTTTAAATTCTTTGGTTTGTAAAGCCAAATCCACAGAACCACTATCATCTACTTCTTTCATTTTAACAGAAGAGAAAGCAACATTTTGTCCTTTTTCTTGGGCTTGAACCTCATCATGATCTTCCATTGCGAGTAATCTCCAAATCAAAACATGGGGGACAATTTATCGAACCAGCAGCTCTGTCAAATTCACGTTTCATCCTGTCCTCGGATCTACTAAAAAGCTTTAGAACCCACTCTGATGCCAAGTGAAAATATTTGGATGAAACGTTTTTATGGGTTTCAGGGATTGATAGACACGTTGCAATCCTTACTGGGTAGAAATAAAAAAATTCACACAGAAAGCACAATTTTGGTTACGTAGTGAAAACCTCAATTTTGAGATTAAAAATACTGCGGGGCTCTTATTCTTGAGAACCCACATAAAATCAATCAACTTATTGATGAAGGATATGGTTCTTTACAAACACATATAGATCTCTACGTGGCTACAATCTCTAGACTCACTAGAGAGGTGCTTGTCTTGAATTTTGACATTCTTCTTCACTTGAACGATTTGCAAATATCGCTCCACTTGCACTACCAATCTTCTCAACTGATCTCGAGAGAATCAATGCATGTATATGAATGAACAATGAAACACTTAGATACGGAACAAGTGTTTCATGGACTCCTATGGAACTCTTTCTAAGCAAGCAAGACACACAATAATTCTTGCATCAAAATCCCACGCAATCAACGTTGCTTTTCTGAATATATTGAGGAGAAAATAAATTCTCAACAATTAAGACTTAACCCTAATTGGACTCCTACTAGGAAAGACCTTTTAATAAAAGATATCCAATTAAAATAAACAAATCCTAAATCACCTAGGACTTCAAAAACACGATTTTATCAGTTGAAAAATATGTTTGTAAAATAAAATCTAAAAACCAAAACATACTTTCCAAAATTGAACTCCCAAAAACGTAGGGTTGACTAGGACTTACTCGGGGATTGCAACACATGTTGCAATCCCGTGCTTATGCATAAGAAGCAATTATCTGAAATTCTCCAAGATCAGTTTTGATGAACTTTGTAGGCTTCTTTAGTGCTTTGTATAGGGATGCCAACACATCAAGTGTAAAACTTGTACCTACATATATATATATATATATATATATATGTGTGTGTGTGTGTGTGTGTGTGTGTGTTATAAAATGAGATAACTTGCTTGCTAGAAAGTAGAGTATGAAGAGAGAATAATAGATGGGGGGAAAGAGGTGTCTCTTCTCATTAGTTCCCTTTAAATATGGATAGAGTTACTTGATGATCACACTAACTTGGTGATCAGTCATATGGTAACTTGGTGATCACTCCCAAAGTTACTTGGTGACCACTCTTAAGGTTTCTTGGTGACCAATCTCAAGTTTCCTCAATTTACATAATGGACTCTAACTATTGAATATTACATGGTGACCCAAAATAATTACGTGGACAACCACATAATTGTAGTATTTACAACAATATATATAGGGCCCTTTTACTAAGTGATTTTTTTGGGGTCATTTTAAGGGATCCTTTGTAAGACCTACTTTGTGATCGTATTTGGGCATCTCGACCGTTTAGTTTTTAGGTCTTATTGTATAGATCATTTATGCAAATTTTCAGCCAAATTGGTGACCGTTAAGTTATTGAACTACATTATATCAATGAACAAACCAAATCTGTCAAACCTGAACCATTCATGTTTATAATTGTAAATTACAGTTTTGAACGCTTTAATGATTATCAATGTCACGCCCCTGATTTTACACACATGAAAATCGATATATAATCCCATAATTACATATGCGTGAACGTTCAGCCATCAATACCAAATACTTGGAAATTTTTTTTCCTTTTTAACCCAAGTACATATTGATACCCTGAACCCACTATGTCAATATTGACTTGCTCCATAGAGTCATATATTACATAAGCTTACGAATTAAATTGTCAACAACAAAATAAAACGTAAATGCTGCTCAGAATTAACTATACAACGGAAGTCCTTATCAACGGTAAAGTCACAAAAATGGCTTCCTACCGTAAAGCTGCAAGGATGCTATCTCCGCTACAACCTCGATTATCCTAACCTGCATGATTAACCCCTACACCGTTTGAATAGTGTACCGGGTTGTCACATAACAAATCCGGTAAGCTTTTGCAAGCCCGTATGAGTAACTCAAAACAACTCACACCAAAATCACGGGATGAACCCCGTACGTTTAAATCAAGAAGCCAAATCACGCTTTGATCCTTAAAAACACGGAATAAAGGAGAACAACTCACACTTTAATTTCCTTTCAAATCGAAACATAGAAAACAACTCACACCTTGAATTCTATCAATATAACATAGAAAGCAACTCACACCTTGATTTCTATCAGTAAAACAGAAAAAACAACTCACATCTTGAATTCTATCAAATGTACCATAATCGTACCATAGAAAGCAACTCACACCTTGATTTCTATCAGTAAAACATAGAAAGCAACTCACACCTTGATTTCTATCAGTAAAACATAGAAAACAACTCATACCTTGAATTCTATCAAATGTACCATAATCGTACCATAGAAAGCAACTCACACCTTGATTTCTATCAAAACGTTAATAAGGAAAACAACTTGCACCTTGTCCCCTTAAAAACCATTAATAAGGAAGCAACTCACACCTTGTTCTCTAAAAATACGTAATGTCATGAGTTATCAATAACCAATTCCCGTTACCCCATGAATTACCTATATGGCAGACATATTAGAGCTCTAACTGAAAACATAACCACTCGTCCGGCCAAAGACGTGATTACCTGATATTCTGCCCATGGTCATAGACCTTAGATCCTCGGGCCGCACAATCCCTTGGAGCAAAACATTAAAGGAGTCACACTGGACCCAAAATGTTACACAAATCGCAACGCTTTTGAAAACAATCGAAATCAACATTTCCATAATCATTGTTTTCTGAAAAGCCATAACACAAAACAATAAAAACATGCCTATTGTTTTCGTACACAAATCTCAAAGCTTTTCCCAAGGTCATAGACCTTCAGTCCTCGGGCCGCATAGTCCCTTGGAGCAAAACATTAAAGGAGTCACACTAGACCCAAAATGTTACACAAATCGCAACGCTTTTGAAAACAATCGAAATCAACATTTCTATAATCATTGTTTTTTGAAAAGCCATAACACAAAACAATAAAAAGCATCAATTCATGCCTATTGTTTTCATACCCAAATCTCAACGCTTTTCTCAAATATCAACGCTTTTCAAAACAAATCGAAATCAATAATTTCCCAAATAATATGTTTTCCAAAAGCCACACGCCAAAACAATAAAAAGCATCATTTCATGCATATTGTTTTCATAAATCCACAAACCACCAAAACATATATATTTCACGTAAATATATATAAATATGTAGTCATCCGCTCAGAATGCCTACTACTACCAACTATAGTTTGCAGTTAACAAATAACTCTCAAAACAATAAGGGTATTCCCGTTCGTGAATGAACTTCGTGAGATTACTCACCTCAGAATCCCACTGAGTCTTCTCTACAGAATAGAACTAACACTATCACCAACAACTCGTCCAATTCACCTTTAGAAGCACCTAATCACCAATGATCTCAAATCAGTAATGATTCACAAATGATTTAAGTCCGAAACCCTTGTTTTGAACTAAAATTCCCAAAGTGACGCCAATTAAGGCGAAACCACATCTGAGACCTCCCAAAGTCCCCGGAATTCGTCCACGATCGATGTGATCAAACCACAAGTCGATCGGACTCTCGAATCCTCAAGGATCGAATAAATCGATCGGTATGAAACTGCAAAAATCATAACAATTCCATACGAACTCCAAAATTTGCATATTATATATCGAAACGCTCGTATCAACGAGTAGAACATATATAATACCAAAAACAGTTCCTTAAGTGGCCAGAACACCTCCAGAACGCCGCCACAGGCGGTGGCGCACTGCCGCCGACAAAAACTCAATATTTCTCAAAACTCCTAACATAAAAAAGCTTCATCTAAGCATGCTTGTGAATTCTCATAACTAGCTCGAAGTCAGAAAACAAGCATAAAGGGTCGAAACCTACCTCACAAGCCGTGAACAGTAATCCAATCTGAGTTGAACCAAGTTTTACGTGAATCGATCCAAACAACCACCAAGGATCGATCAAGGAGGCTGCTCTGAGCTCCCCAAGCTCAACTTGAAGCCCCGCCGACGTCGGAGATCGCAGAACCGATCAGGTCCGAAAACACTCTACTACGCCGCCTTCTACCGCTGCCACCACCAAGAATCGGTGCTAGAGGATACCACAGGGACGACCAGACGGAGGAGACGATCCTATCTGGAAAGTTTCGTCGCCGGAGACCGCCGCAGTTCACCGGAAAAGCCGGGTCGGGTCAGTCGCTGGCGAGGAGAGAGAACGGAGAGTTTCTGATTTTTTCGGAAATGGTAAATGTGAAATGTAAATAGTAAGTTTCCGAAAATGGAAACTCCTATTTATAGAACTTTCCCAAAACTTCAAATGCTCATGACTTTCACATACGAACTCCGATTGACGCGTTCCGTATGTCCACGAACTCGTATCGACGCGCCCTACAACTTTAGTGAAGGAAATTTTCAGAGAATCCCAACATATAAAAAGTCAACCTTTGGCAACCCCCCTAAAACCATATTCTTCAATTAATTATTCGCCGGAAACACTTCCGCTCCATCCACGAGCCACGAAACCGTCCAATAACCACAATTTAAATTCCGAAAAATCCTCGGAAAATAAATACGAATTTCCGGGGCATCACAATCAAATTGGCTGAAAATTTGCAGAATTTATCTACTCATATAGACCCAACAGCTGAACAGTGAAGATGTTGATAATTGATCGAAAAGTGCGAGGTTTGTGTTTAGGATCACTTTTCGGTCGCATATTCACATCTCGACCGTTCATTTTTTAGGTTCTAATGAATAGATCATCTCTGCAAAATTTCAGCCAAATTGATGATCGTTAAGACATTGAAAATTGCCTAAAGCTAGTACGGTTCAGTTTGGACAGATTCAGTTCGTCAATTGGTTTAAGCGAGTTAGATACCTTAATGACCATCAGTTTGGACAAATTCAGTTCGTCGATATATATATATATATATATATAATCAATCCCTTAAAATGACCAAAAAGATATATATATATATATATATATATATATATATATATATGTGTGTGTGTGTGTGTGTGTGTGCGTGTGCGCGCGCGCACAGGTATAGAGGCCTGTTTTAGAGAGGACCTCCTTAATTTAAGAATTTGTGGATTTTTATTATTTTACACGCATATGTGACCTAATTCAATGATCTCAACCGTTGATTCTTTAGATTCCTATGTAAGAATAATGTCTACAAAAAATCAACCAAATCCATAATCATTTGGTCATTCAAAATTGTGTAAACAAATGTAATCCGTTAGATAAAATTAAAACGAACATTGTGCTAATCAAATGGT
>LYNE01000171.1:9041-23624 GCA_001662545.1 Rosa x damascena | reverse complement strand
TATATATATATATATATATATATATATCTAAGACAAAATTTGTGAAAAGAAGTTTTACAGTTCTCGAACAAAACATCTGAAATTATATTAGGAGCCTCTATTAACCATACATACTCTTTATCAGTATTTCTAACAAGGTGGGTAAGTCTATGTTCAATATTATATCACTATTTGCTTCCTAAAACGACACATGACAAACATGAGCTCCAACTAAAACTCCAACATCAAGGTGTCCTCGAATTCCTTAAGAATACTGCAACAACGATAACACTTTCACTTTCTAACCCAATGTTATTCCAACCATTCTGAATAGCAAGGAGGACTCCCTCCCTCAAGGAAATTAAAGGGCTTTTTTTGCCTCTTAGCCGCTACTCATAGCTACTTTTTTCTCCCTCTAAAATCTAATGACAGTGAGTTAAGTGTAAAGCGCTGTTAGAGTAATCAAAGTGATATTTTAAAAAGGGCTAAATACTGGTTACTACCCTGTGATTTAGGTCCAAAATCAATTCAGTCCATGGACTTCTAATTTCATCAAAAACACTCCTGTACTTTCAATTTTGATCTAATAGGTCCAATTCGTTAACATTCTGTTATGAGTTCAACTTATAGTTGGATTATTTGATGAAAAACTTTTTATTTGATAGATTTTTAATAGTGAGACCCACTCCTAAATTGACTATGCATGTCACCTCAACACCACATAATAAAACATAGGCCATATATGAGCCATGTCAACAAGTTAAATGACTCAATTATCGGAAGACTAACAGATTGTACTTATTAGATCAAAATTGACACTGCAGGGGTGTTTTTGATGAAATTAGAAGTCCAGGGACTGAATTGATTTTGGACCTAAACCACAGGGTAGTAACCAGTATTTAAGCCTTTAAAAACTCAATGGATTAAGTGTCGAACATGTCAAAGTTTATTGACCATCTGTTAATTTTTTTCCTTTGCTTTAAAGTAAAAAGGAGCAAAAGTGTTCATAAGGAACCAGACAGCTTACATTTCATCTTCAACATAACCCATAAGCATTAATTCATATCCATAAAATGATGAAGAACAACCATTAACGTTTTTATTTTGTTTTTGTACATATATTCTAAATGTCAATTTTATCCTTACATTTAACTGAAAAAAATTAACAGAAGTACCAAACTGTTAAATGGAGCCTAAGTTCAGGTTTAGGGTTTAGGATGGGAAAAATCAACCTCACTCATCTGCCTAGCTAGGAGGTTGTCTGAATAATTTTTTCTTTCGAGCCTTCAAGTTTCCATTTTCAAAGTTTCTCAGTCATCAGCTTGATAAAACTCATAAAAGCAAGCAATTCAGCTGCACCTTAGAATATCCAGCAATACCAGAACAAACGCCATGGATAAGCTTTTAGCTTGAATGATACATCTTAGGTCAATAGTTCTCTACTTGTAGGCGAAGGGAGTATCATCCCGATATTGTATTTCAGCAAGTAATACCAACACGACACACCCTAAGGGGCCGTCAGAAAGAGCCGTATTACAGAGTACCCTAAAAACCTATTCTAGAAGCAAAATAAGAGCCCAGTATACCCCAAGTACACCCACCTTTTAAAGTTAAGCACCTTTATTCTAACAAAGATCGAGAAACTCCGAAGCAAACATAAAAAATTCAACGCAGCAGCTGATCTTTGCTACCTGAAAGTAAATCAAATAGAACCAAATGAAGTAGGCGAGTCCTCGCCCACTCCCCCTTCAATTGGACCCGAGGCCACAATAGGACTAGCCTTCTCAGTTTGCACCACTACTCCCTCAGTAGCATTGACATTATCAGTCTCAGAAGCCTTACTATGAGTCTTCCATTTTTTCGGACGTTTGGATTTCACATCAAAAGTCAAATATCGAGCTAGCTTGGACTTATTCTTACTACCTTTTGGTCTTCCTATCTTTTTCTTCTTAGGAGATATTAGAAGTTGACCATGCTTATGTTTCAGAGCCAAAGTTAATCCTTCCTCAATTGAGAATCCCAGTTCTGGGAGAGCCAAGAACCGCTTCCCGGTTCTAGCAGAGTCATTCAATGCCTTCCGCTTCTTCCTAGATAGAGAAGCCAACTCCTGAATAGTCACATCCTCATCCATAATAACAGGTGAAGGAGCTACAACCACATGAATTTCCATATTCTTTATAACATCAAGAACATGAGGGGAAGAAAAAGTACTCACCTAGTTCTTCAGAAATGTAGTATCTAGCCTCGGTATACCTTTCTCTACTAAGTTTGGAGTTCCCACACTCTTGGAGCTCAGCGACATCTGCCCTTCCACTGACGCCATATCGGTCAGTTCCCCATTCTTAGCATCGCGATCTGCCCCAGAGCCGATAATCATCACATTGCTCCCACTCCCAACAGAAACTGCACCAGCCAACGACGCCATACCCTTGGGTGTCGAAGCACCAGAACCCCGGGACGAGCTAGGTGAAAAAATGGAGAGATCCGCCAATGCCGCTTCAGGCGGCTGGCGACTGGAGCATGGACTCTTCTCGTTCCTTCACCAGTAGCTTATCGCAACATGTCACATCGTGCTCAAAGAGCCCACAATCCCTGCAGAAGCCCTTCACCTTTTCAAACACCAGATCAAGTTTAAGTTCCACCGTAGGAGCAAAGGTAAAAGCCATCCAAACCCTAACCCTACGCCTCACATCAAACTCAAGCCTGATCCTCTATTCTTCCTCCTTACGGCTAAGAACCGTTTGATCAACCTTTATGACCCCCCCAATGGAGGATCCAACCAACGCCAAGGACACCTTATTGAGCAAAGGCGGAGGTAATCCCTTGACAGCCACCCAGGTCTCCAAAGTTTGAAGAGGAACAGCCTCTACAGCACCGAAACCATCATACTCCCCCACAATCAACATGGTATTCCTATAGAACCAAGGTCCACCATGCAGGATCCAGTTTCTTTCCGCCTCCTGATCAAACTGAAAGACATAGCGATCCCCAACATCACGAATGGTAAGCCCATTCTTGATCCTCCAGATGATAGGAATAGTGCCCTTGAACCCTGGAAATTTCACTTTCGGACCAAGTAAACGCCCCACCATATTCCAGTGATCATGATGGAGAACCGCTGCTCCCGTCGATCCTATGTCAACCCGGGTGGAATCAGCCAACTGGAACGCAGCAGAGAGACTAGCAATGGCATTTGACATGGATCTTGAGATGAGATTTGGAAAATTTTGTCGAAGAAAAGTCCTCTAGAAACCCTAGCAGAGAACGGCTAGGTCAGTTTGTATTTTCTATGCTTACTGGTATTATCATGTCCCCAATTGTATTTAGCAGTTTTTATTTTGAACCTTGAGCATTAAGTTCTTAGTTTAACCTCTATTTTTCTCTGTTAAGTATTGTCTTATAAATATAAGGGTTTATTTCTTTGAAACTAACAATATTTCTATCAAATTTCTGTAAGTTGACATCACTCATATTTGATCGAACTAGCGAAGTAGGAAATATTTTTAAAAGTAGTATTTAAATACCAATATTGACTGATGTTTATCAAAATTTCTTTTAAATTTCCATGTATTAGCCAAATTGAAAAATGTTTACCATTTAATTAGCACCATGATCATTCCAATTTTATCTGATGAATTGCAATTTTTTAATCAAATCATAAACGACTTCTCATTATAGTCTCAAGGTAGAACAGTACATTACATACATTTTCACTGCCTTGAATACAGAGGGCAAATAAGAAAAAGTGGTATATATATCTAGTACCACTCATTAATTGCATTTGTTACATGTTTTCGATGATCAAATAATTATTAATTTGGTTGAATTTGTGTAGACACAATTTATGTATAAAATTTTAAAAAATCAACAGTTCAAATTAATCGTTGAATTAGGGTTGTGATGAAATTAACCTCTGCAAAAATCTTGTTTACTTAACTGTGTACACTACTTAATCGTAACAAGCATAAAAAACACATTATAGAACGCGTTGCACGCGCCTGTCGTCTGTAAGAGAGAGTATGCTCCGTCCGGCGGCGCGTCCCATGGACATCGTAGTCGGATGGCCCACTGTAGGCTTTAATTTCCTGATATCCTTCCTCTGTTATCGAGGTGAGAGTGGTGGCCAAGTTGTGATCGTTGTTGGTACTGACCCATTTGATCTATAGATTGGATCCGATCTGATCTGAGGTTGGGTGTGTTGGATGGCGGGATAGATTGCTGGGCTTGGCAAGGGATGGCTGGGGATATGCAGATCAGAGGGAGGAGATGGAGGATTCTGGTCTCCATGGTTGAAGCTGCGCCATCGATCTGTGGTTCTGAGGCTGCGTTTTCTCTGCCAGGGAGTTGGCTACGTGGGTTCATGTTAGAGATCGTGGCAAGGCGGAGGTGCGGTGATGGTGACGTGGTGGTTGCAGTGGCAGCGCTGGTTGGATCGTGGTGTTGTTGGATTGGGCTGGACCTGTGCTCCTTCCTTGCTGGACCTAGTGGTTGTTGGGCCTGGGCTTTGGCTCCGGACCCATACTTTTATTATTTTCTGTTTGATGTTATGTTTTATTACTTGTTAGTTTTAATTAAATGTGGCTTGATGCCGGTAAGAAGTCCCTATCACTATTTGATAGGGCGACGTGGGCTTGGTCCCGGACTGCACCTTTTGTGTGCCTGGTCTGCCCTAGATAGGCGGCGAGTTCCTTGCATTGGCAAATGGTCGCAACCTCCTAGTGGCAGTAACATATCTGCTCTAGGTAGGCGGTGAGTTCCTTGCTTGGTCAAATGGTCATTACCTCCTAGTGGCAAGGTGAAACTAAGTATCACTGGATGTACTTTCCAGTGGCAACATTATGGGAAAACTGTGAGTATGGAAATTATGTTAAGCTGTAATCGAGTTGCAGATCAAGTTATATTTCCGTTGTGTCATCGCTGTGTGACCTATGTCAAAGCAAATAGAGTCGCCAGTAGAGCGCTCTTTGCTAGTTGGGGCTTTGTTGAATACATTTGTTTAGTAGAGACTCATGATAGTATTTCAGGATGTTCACTAGTTGCATATTGTAATAAGGGGTTTTGGTTCATTATCCCCCCTTGTATTAAACAGTTTCATTAATGAAGGCTTGAGGGCATCCGTACCCTTTTATTAAAAAAAAAAAACTGTGTACACTACTTATCAAATGTGTATTGTTTCTCGTAATATATATGACAAAGACATACTACAATTAATGGTTATTATTTGGTGATTGAATGATGTGTCCCTAGCATATAGTTATATATGGTACACCGTGCACATGGTTGTTGGGCAACTGACAACGACTAGCTTCTTGGATGCCCATCAAGTTGAGCCGATATAAATACTACAAATCATGATAATTAGGAACATGTCGTTGATATATTGCTTTCTCGGCATGAAAACAAAATTTTATAGTTTCATACTTTCATGTACCATTGCCCTTTGCCCATGGTAATTAAAGTATTAGTGGCCTAGATTTTTTGGTATAGGAAAATTTGTAGGAACAAGATATTGTCCCAACAAACCCCATCTGGCTTTAATTTCTACGATGTGTGTTGCATTTTTTTTTTCCGAATCAAAAGAGATATATTTATCGCCTTTATATGTGAAATGTCGTAAATTTTGCGAGTCGAAAACTAGTTGTTAATATAATAAAAAAAAAATTAAACATAAGAGTGGAGATTGGGATGAGGAAGCTCCATCACAACACGAGCGGCTCATCTTGGCCAAAAAACGATTAAGGACAAGTTGAGTCTAGATATATTAGCCCATCAAGCTATATTGGCTTTTCACTTTTGAGTCAATAGCTAATTAAATCTAGACATACACTAGAATCCATGATGATTACCCTAACTCAAAATAGCAAAAAAAAAAATCGAGATCTAAAAAAAAATCCAAAAATTAGAGACAACTAAAACTAATTAACATAAAATAACAAAAGACAAAGTCGACCAATGGAACACCAATAGTTTAAAACTAAAATCAACGACAAAAATTAAAATCAAAACAACAAAAATTCATATTTTATAAAGTACTAACTATGACAATATTTTTTTGTCATCTGTCTCTTGCAAAACAAAAGAAGTTACAATAAAAATAAGTTGACCCCAATTTTTAATTTAATTGCACGTAATATATTATATAATATATATATATATATATATATGTATATATATAAATTTAAAATAGAACTAATATATTAGGACGAATATGAGGATAAGGATCACAATACTATTTCTGCCCATACATGATTTTGAAAAATGAAGATCGGGAATTCCCATCCCCGTTTCCTAATGCAAAACCACCATATAAACCTCCACTAGCTACATGCAACAGTCCTAAGGGGCGCGAGTAGGGTGACAAAGGGAAAGGCCCTAGCCGAGTAAGAACATGCTTGAGCTGGTTCATAAACTATGCGATTGATCATGAACTTTTTAAGTTGATACATAAGAGTTTTAACTCATCTTATATTCACTCCTTTTAAGAGCAGAAGTCAAATGAGCCAAAAATAGCCGAACATGCAGGAGCTAAGTTCACATTATATCAAGCTAATTTACAGCTCTAACTAGCTATTTCTCTATCCGAACCTACCGAATATTTGGAAATTGTTTAAGGAAAACTGAAATTGGGAGAGAATTCAATCGTACTTTCATTGATAATAGAGACCTCTTTATATAGAGGATTACAAGGCATAGAATCAGAGTTCTATAAGGAAACGTAATATTACAATTGATTGGATATCTCCAAGATTCTCCGATATTATCTCTAATTCTAACCCTATTACCACTAGGTCAAGTAACCTAGAGTTTGGGCCAAACACATATTCTGGATTTACTGGAACACTCCCCCTTGTGTCTCCCAAACGTGGTGCTCCTCTCGTTGCCTTATTAAAAACCTTGCCGAGTAACAAAAACCCAATGAGACAAAAATAACCCCAGTCGAAGGGGAAAAAGAGCACAACACACCCTTCACGTTTCGAGACCATACATGTAGACACCTCCCCCTGATATTTGCATCTCTCCCTGAAGACTACGGTCATTGGAATTCGGATAACTTCCGCAAACGATGCTACCAACATGTTTCTCAAAAGTGGAATTTAGGCAATGACTTAGTGAGAAAGTCTGTCATACTGTCCTCAGATCGAACTTAGTTCACTTTGATCTTGAGGAGAGTTTGTTGTTGTTGATTATCCTTAGTGTTGTCTCTTTTGATGTAGCCTTGCTTCATTTGTTGAAAAAAAGTAGCATTATCCTATATGCTCGTAGGCTCATTTGTAGTAGACTTTAAACCACAATTGTTCTAACATGCGTAATTATGGATCCAATCCGTATACATTCACGAACCATTTCGTGAAGAGTAATAGTCTCTGCATTGATCTAAGATATAGCGACTAGGGTCTGTTCTGTAGACCTCTAAGATATCACGGTCTTTACCGATGGTAAACACTTAACTAGTTTGGGAATGACCTTTGTATGGGTCAGAGAGATACCCAATATCAGCAAAACCTTCCAAAACGCTTATCATTTTTGAGATAGGGATAGTGGACGCAGGCCAGTGTTGGCGGCATTCCTGGTGTGTGATGGGTCCGAATCCATCGTCTCTCTGTAGAGATAGAACAAGCACATATCAATCGTACATCTCAAGTATCGAAATATATCTTTTTACACCAATCCAATGGTGTCGCGTTGGTGCAGAGCTATACCTTAGCTAACTAGTTCACTGCAAATGAGATGTCTAGTCATGTGCATTGAGCTAAGTACAATAATGCGCCTATTGTACTTTAGTAAGGCATTGTTACCTCTAGCACATCTTTGT
Source organism: Rosa x damascena (assembly GCA_001662545.1). Taxonomy (NCBI): domain Eukaryota; kingdom Viridiplantae; phylum Streptophyta; class Magnoliopsida; order Rosales; family Rosaceae; genus Rosa; species Rosa x damascena. The sequence continues at coordinate 15,832 of LYNE01000171.1, read as the reverse complement.
CATCATCCTTTGGATGAAGAGGATCCTTTTTAGGATCAAGATTACTGACGATCATGGGGGTGCTTGAAGGTTTGACCTTGTCAAAATGCCTAAGCATCTATCAACACGATGCTCAAGTTCTAAACTGAGACATAATCGTGTTCTCCCAAAATCCTTCATCTCAAACTCGGATTTCAAGTGTTCAACGGTTTCCCTTAACTCTTTAAGGGCTTCCAATGAAGATCATGTCTAACATGAACGACCAAAGAATCCGAAACTTGTTATGGAAACGCACGGGCATATCCCTTCCGAATCAAGTAGTCACTTTAGTGAGCGTTTCAACCTCGCTCCATGGTCTAGAGCTACTTGACTTGGGTAAATGAAGTTCACCATGAATATTCACGTATATTCCGTATCTAGATCCCATAGAGATACGTAGTAACTACATTTGTAAGTTGCATAATTAGTTATTCGGAAACTACTAAACTGACACGGTAGTGGAGTGCAATGACATCCATTACGAGAGAATATGTCCCATCGTAGTTGATTTCAAGGCTTTTTATGAGAAGCCTTGCTCCATAAGGGGAGATTGCCATCTCTTTTTCTCACCACACTTTCTAACGAAGACCCATTAGTCAATAGGTTTTGTGTCAGGAGGTGTTGGCATCGCTTGCTCAAAAACTTTCCTCTTTGTTAGAGAATCCAACTTAACCTAGATCGTATCTTTCCATTTAGGTCAAATCTCTCTACGTTGGCATTCATTCATTAACAGAGCGTGGTTCGATATCATCTGATTCAACAAACTCATGCATAACTACATCATCAATTATGATGGTGTTTCTATCTCACGTCTCATGTACACTAGTGTAATTTTCATAGAGCTATATATTCTCAGGAATACGTTCTGACTTTGAAGCGTCCCCCAACGATAACCATAATCTGGAAGATACTCATGAGACAGATTTTGAGTCTTGATGATCAAAGGATTGGAATGTGCCAAAGTTTCCTTCGAACCCACGAGCCTCCCACGCATCCTAGCTGGGGCCATGGCCTGTAACGCCAAAGTGCCACTTTCTATGGCGCTGGCGCCATGCCTACCACCGTGTAGGGTGGCGCTACATCCTCTTGTAAAGACGTCCTTCCTTGCAGGCATGTTTGCAGCATATTAGTGTGATCTCGTCACTTTAATGGGGATCGAGATGAGACATAGTGGGGACAGGCCACCGTTCCTGCTGAATTTTCGTGTTCTTATCTCCCCCTAACGACGACGACGACAGGAAGACTGTCTCATCAAATTGACAACCAAATCTAGCGGTAAAGAGATTGCCTTGCAAGGGCATTAAGTGGCGGACAATTGTTGGAATCTCAAATCGTAGTTGCCCATTCGTCTGAAAGAACCCATCATAGAGCATTGTGGCGGCGCAATTGGCACATAAATGGCACACTCAAATATGCGTAAGTACGATACTTCTACCCAGTCACTAGCTGTAACGCAGAGGTAGATTGAGTGGCAGTGGGTCGCAGACGAATTAGCATAGCTGCATGCGATATTGCATCACCCAAAGCGGATATAAGGAGATTGGTGCGCATTACCGATGTCCTGACTACCATCGTAGTCGTTTTCGTGAGTCCATTTGGGTGTATTCATGGGAATATAATGTCCAATATCAGTCTCAATGTAATAACTATCGAAAGTCTTCGATGTAAACTCTCTAGCATCATCAAGTCCGATTGACTGAATAAGATGATCCGGGGAGTGAGCCCGTTGTTATATGATATGTGCTAGGAGTGTAGCACAAGCAGTATTACAAGTGGACAATGGCACAACACGTCACCGACGTGTTTGCGTGTCAACCAACATCATGAGATATTTAAACGTTCGCAAGTTGGTTGAATCAGTCCATAGAATCCCCATGGGTTCTATGTAAGAACAAAATGAGTATTATCATATCCTTTACATAGGACGGTCTCAGTCCTAATTTTCTTAAGGAACGGACTTTGTAAAAGGAGCGAGAGGCTTTAGAAGCAACCAATGAGGATTTTGGTTGGGTCTGAGTGTTTGAAACGCTATTTGAAGCAAGTTGGTGATTGCAGCATCACCTGGGGTGCCATCACCATTATGGACGCCATCCATGGTGTCATGGATAGGGCTGGTGCTGGACGGAAGCAATGCCCAAGGTAGCAGCGTCGATCACACTTAGTCTAGGAATCAACTTTTGATTCATGCTTCATTTCGCTCGAGAGAAAGGATGTCCATGTGAAGTCTTTAGTAGACGGATCATCATATCATGACCAGGATGACCTATCCTGTCATGACAAAGCCAATATGTGTCTAAATCCAAGAGATCTTCTCTCATAACTTCATTGGATTTAATAGCTCGAATAGTGACATAGAGTCCACTAGGGAGACACATAAACTTTTCTAAGATGTGCCTTTGTTCGCAATCATTAGAGGTATTGCAAAGGAACTCATTTCCGTTCTCTACATGCGTTTTAGCATGGAATCTGTTGGCTATTCATAGGTGTGATTTACCTTAAGAGCGTAGAGAGTTTATGTGACAATAATCAAGGTACCATTTGGCAAGGGGAACTTGGGCTATTCCATGTCCTTGAATTAATATTGATGGACTAGCCATCGTAGTCACAAAGTCATATGCTCGAAATCAAAATTGAGTCATAATGAAAAGAACTCGAAATTTTAATCATAAACCAATGGAGTTACATCATTGTCTCTTTGACCAAAGAAAATCTAATCCAAAATGCTAGCTAATGCAAAACAATGGTAGTCGTCTAACTTCTTTCGTTAATTCCAAAATAAATGTGACCAAATGAGTAGAGAGATGTCGGTGGAGCAAGGCTCACTTAAGTACCACTAATCTCAGAACCTTCCTAGACATCACACTTACTTTAGGTGAGCCTACTTTGAAGAAAGACTAAACCATTGGCATTCACTACAAAGTATATGGAATTGCCTATTTACATCTCTTGAAAAAATAAAGACTTAAACAGAATTGACGATCTATTGATCCCAGCTAGATTTGTAGTCTTCAACCCTTCACTCTAGATCATCTTCTTGATCTTCTTGTTCCACATAGTGAACTTCTCTTGCTTCACAATATGTTTTGTAGGCGGTGACAATTTCTTCACGAGCTCTACAAATGTGTGCCTAATGACCGGATACTCCACATCGAGAACATACATCTCTTTGCTCAGACTCCATTGATTGAAGCGCTTTGAAAGCTACATTTAGATGGCTCTTAGTGTTGGTGGAGCCACTAACATGGTCAGAGGTGTTGCCTCCCTCTCTCTTTGCACGTTGACCTCTTTAGTTCCGTGTTCTCCTATTTTGGCGGTTACCTTCCCAAGTAAAGTGATTATATGGACCAAAACGTCCAAAAGTATCCCTAAGATTATTTGCTCTTGGCGCCCTCTCTTAGGGGCGCGACTATAATTGGATTTTGGAATAAGCTCTGTTTCCACTGATCTCGAATTATAGTTCTTCACAAGGATGTTGTCATGCTTTTCAGTGACATTCATAGCTCCAATGAGCTTATGAAACCTTGTGATCCATCCTGCAGTAACATCGATTCGATAGTTCTTAGTAACCATCAATGCAGAGACGGGGAAGGTAGAGAGAGTCTTCTCAATCAACATCACAATTGTGATCTCTTTACCATAGAATTCCATTAAAGATTTAATGCGAGATGCTTTTGAGTTGTAGTCAAGAACTGACTTGAAATCACAGGAGCGGAGGCTATGCAATCTCACTTCTAGGTCAGGAAGCAGGGAGTCACGGACATTGCCAAATCTTTCTTTGAGTAAGACCCATAGCCTTCTAGGGTCTTCTTCATTCATACACTTGTACTGGAGCGAATCATCCATATGACGAGTCATTAGGATGATGGCTTTCGCCTTATTTGCCTTTAAGGCTGCTCTATTTGCTTCCAAAGCTTGAGCTTGCTCAACAGTTAGCATGTCCTTGTTAGGCTCAAGAATCATATCTAGGATTCCATTGGCCTTGAGATGCTGGCGGACATCACGAACCCACCTGTGATATCCAGAGCCAATTGTTTCCAATGGAGCAAAGTCCAATTTTTCCAGGTTACTCATCCCGAAAGAGAACAAGAAATTAGGTTAGTTTCGGAGAGTAAAAGGCTACCACGAAAACATATAAAATTTCTGATCGTAGTTGTTCCCAAGAACTTATGAATTTCTAAGCGTAATCCCTTCCAATAAATTCAGTTCCAAGAGGTATTGGATTAGATCGAAACAATTACGTAAGTGGCCAATCATAAATTCTCTACAAACTCTAAGTTTGGAGATCTCAACAAGCTCCAAACTTGGAGTGAGCACGAACTCCCACAGTTCGGCTTAATTTGGTCCCCCCTATGATGAAGAAAGGGGGGTAGAAGAAGAGAGATTGCAAGTCCCCGAGAAAAAGAAGAAAAGAGTGAAAAACTTCAAAAATGGGAACTTCAATCTTAAAAACTTACTTGTTGCTTCGAGGCTTGAGAACACGCGCGTGTTGATGCATGCGTGTTGGAAAACAGGTTGCAGGGATGTGCGAGGCTAGCTAAACGCGAGACCTGCGGGGGTAGGCTACGGGCGCTGTAGGGCTACGGGGCAGCAGTGGCAGAGCGGGCACGCGGGGAGCAGCGAGTGTAGGGGCGAGTAGGAGCTGCGGGGGCAGCGAGCGAGGGTAGGGGTGCGAGGGCAGCGAGCGAGCATAGGGCTGTAGGGGCAGCGAATGCAGGGCTCGCTCCCGGGGAGCAGCGAGCGCAGGGGTACGAGGGCAGCGAGCGAGCATAGGGCTGTAGGGGCAGCGAATGCAGGGCTCGCTCCCGGGGAGCAGCGAGCGCAGGGGTGCGTAGAAGTTGCGGGGGATTTGGTGAGAAGAGTTTTAAGGTTTTGGTTTTTAGGGCTAGGGTTAGGGCTCGTGTTGATAACGTGTTTAAAGAAAACTGAAATTGATAGAGAATTGAGTCGTACTTTCATTGATAATAGGGGCTTCTTTATATAAAGGATTACAAGACATAGAATTAGAGTTCTACAAAGAAACGTAATATTACAATTGATTGGATGTCTCCAAGATTCTCCTATATTATATTTAATTCTAACCCTATTACCATTATGTCAAGTAACCTAGAATTTAGGCTAGACAAATATTCTGGATTTACTTGAACAGAAATAACAAAATGGAATGAGGACTCCATGCCTTTTTTGGTTAAGCAAAAAATAATTAATGGTCACTGAGTTATGACCCATTCGACAATTAACTCACTGACCTTTCAAAAATATCACTTAACTCACTTACATTTACTATTATCTTACACTTAACTCACTGCCATTATATCTTCCTTTAAAACCCGTTAAAATTGAGGATATATTTGTCTAATTACTAAAATATACATTTCCAACTTTAAAAATATATTTTTAAAAGAAAAAAATATAGATTTTTTTTTTGTTTTCAAATTAAAATTCCTTTTTTTATTAGAAGTTATCAGAAAACTAAAAAAAAAAAACTGAAAAAGAAATCAAATAATAAAAAATTCATTTTTTAATTTCAATATTTATTATTCAAATATTTATATGTAATTTGATGAAAATGACCCTCTCCATAGTAATTTATAACAATTTTTTTTTTTTGACTCTGGACGACAATGTCCCCATCCCTGATGTCAGTGAGATTTGAACTCGTGACATCCACAGTGTTAGTTAGACTAGCTAACCAACAAACCACGGCTCATCGACTAATTTATAACAAGTTAACAACACAATAAATGACGTTAGACGTGGGTGAGTTATGTGAAAGACAGATATTAAAGTGAGTGAGTTAAGTGATATTTTTAAAAAGTCAGTGAGTTAAGTATCGAACATGTCATAACTTGGTGACTATTTGTGATTTATTCCCTTCTGGTTATACCGACAGTTTCCCCACTTGTTTTTTTTTTTTTATGGCTTTTCTCTTCTTTTTACCCACAATAATTAATTTTGCACCTGAATCCCGCACTCTCATGAAAATGAGAGTGAGTGAGCAAACTCCCATCCAAACCCTAACCAAACACACTGGAGCACTCCACGTGGACATCTCGTACATTTTCACCTGGCAGCTGCGTTCCAACCAGTCCAGCCTATAAACCAAGACCTAAACCCTCCTCCATAGACACATCCCCATCTACAATTTCACAATGAATTTTAGTGATCTTCATCATCATCTCATGTCTAAGTATCACGTTTTACCCTAAATTATCTTTGAATTGATTTCAAACCCACTTCGCAAGTCTTTTTATTTTTTATTTTTTTTATTTCCATTTTCTTTTCTAATTTAATTTTGTTCAGATCTAAATCGTGTGCTAGTTTGATAGGGTTTCGCATATGCATGCTACAGCTCAAAACTTCCGGAAGAGGACTGACCCGCAGTAATATTACGAACGGTGGAGTTGTTGATCATCGGGAAAACATGAAATTTTCTGAGAATTTTGAAGAAAGAGAACCTAGTCATGAGGTCTCTAAGTAAGTTCTTTGTTCGACTCAGTTAGGATGATATTAAACAGACATGCATTAATTCTTGACACCAATGTTTCTCGGTGTTATTAATTCTTGTGTTCTTTGTTCTAAGTCATTTCTTTGATGTGATTATGATTCTTTTTCCCCCTCAGTTTTGTGGGAGTGTCTGCAGCTTCAAGTAGCGGAATAGCGAATGGAGGTCAATTAGGGTTAAACACCAGAGAGGAATTACAGGTAAAAAAATTAATGGGGATAGAGACTTGAAGAAATTAGAGGCGCCCCGAAGGGGAGGGGGGGGGGGGGGG
>LYNE01000170.1:152103-162276 GCA_001662545.1 Rosa x damascena | reverse complement strand
TTACACAGAAAGGGAATGTCATTTAAACTATTTGAATCTAGAATGAATTCATTGTTTATGCTCACTGTGTCCTTGTGATCATCAACAGGGAGGGCTCTGATTCTGACGGTTTACCAAACAAGACCAAACTAGTTGGGGATCCACAGGTGTGTGACAAAGAAGTAACAGAAAGGCAACCTGTAGTAGGAAGTGTGCAGAGAAAAAATATTAAAGATCTCAGGTGAGGCCTCTCAATATGATCCTCTTCCATCTTACTATTTGCTGTTATTGTTTGAAGTTGAACTGTTGCTGAGGCCTCTCAATATGATCTCAGGTGAGGCCTCACGGTTTTAGCTTTCTTTATGACAACTAGTGTTGGATGTTAGTTTGGTTTGACATAGAGAACTTTAAAGGTACCATTTTGCTTCATATTGCGTTCTGGTCTTATTAACAGATGTATGAAATAAATTGTGAACATGTTCCATGAGTAGGGTTCTCTGTATCTTTTTTTGGTTTGGTCTATGCTCCTTTGAACTTCAATGAGTATGCATGTGAATTTTCTTAGCAGTGAATGAATTGGAGTGAATTTTGACCGAGACCAGCCAATCATATAGAATTTGACATTACTATGTATAAACCCTAAGCCTATATATATAAGGATTTCTATGGTAAAGGTTCAAAACTGCAGAAATAAGTAGATCCTATGCTAATTGAGTAGTTCAATGGTGATGTTTCTTTGTAAATAGCTTCCTGAGCAGCTTTCTCTTCGTGAATCTAATGCAACCAGTTCTTGTTGTGTCAGGTGGCAGAGAGAGCTCTGTTTCTGTGGAACAACGATCACATTGAGAACTTGATCAAACAAAATCGTAATACTGCCCATTATGTTAGAGAAGGCAATGTCCAAGGATTTAGTTTAAGGTGATATGTTGGATTGATGTAAAATAGCCTTGTTGAGGCATGATTGATATCATGCCTTCCTGGAACTATTTAGTTGCTGATGTTCATTCTTGTAGCATCATATGAAGCTAGCAAAGTATAAACAGAATTACATGTATACATTGTCATCTTCTGTAGATGTGTCTTAATTTCTAGCAATATTAGTGGCAACTCCTTATAATGTTTATTAATTTGATTCCATGTTAAACTTGGGTGTTGGCTGTTGTGAGGACTTAGAAAATTTCTTGGAGAACTTGGGTGCTTGTTGTGTTTCATCAGTTATTGAGAATAATGAGATTTAGCAAGACTAGAGGTATTCAAAAGAGTAAGATCCTCAAAATAACCTGCCATATAAGCTTGAACTATATTATATTACCAAACAATCAAGGCAATATAATATTTAATGTCCAAATTGGTCATTCCACAAATAAAAAGTACGAGTCAGTTTTGAGTTTTCCAAACACTTTGCTACTGCTTTTGTCATTAACAGCACTTATAAAAAGTCAGTTTACCAAACACTCAGCTGCTTTGCTTTTTAGTTACTTACACTCAGAAATAAGCAAAATCCAATTTTTTTTTAAAAGTACTGCCATATCAAACACATCCTAAATTAATGGATTTTTAGTTGTCAATTCCTGAAAGCACAATATATATTAATTTTTAAACTCGTTAATTATGTCCGAAATAGATGAAGTCTTTTGTCTAGTAGCCCTAAAAGAATATTTATGACATCATCTGTAATCTGTAATCTTTGCTCTATTTATACTCTAATATTTTTGTTATTGGGAGTGGGAAATGACCTATTTCTCGACATCAAGTCCTACCAAACCCTTGGGCTATTGTCTAACCATGTCAACTAGGTAGTGATGTGGTATTGAGTAGACCTGTCAATAGATTTGATTTCGATCTTTATCCTCTTAGAACTCTGTCAATGGACTTGATTTTGTATCCTTTAATCCTTCAACTTCAAAATCAAATATGAATTTATGTTAATCTGATGCATCAACAATCAGCTGGTTGGTTTTTCATCATAAAAAAAATAAAAGTATTAAAAGGATTGGAATTCTATTAACCATTGATTGATACTAATTATGTTGCTCAATTTGCCCAAAAGCTTAATCTTATAATATATAGAGTAAAGGAAGAATTCCACAAATGGTCACTCAACTATAACTCATTCGACATTTTGGTCACTGAAGTTTCAAATATATCACTTTGGTCATTCAACTATTACACTGTCAATCACTTAAGTCACTTTGTTAATTTTTTTCATTAAAAAAAATTATAAAAAATACTCTTTGGGTGACTTAAGTGATTGACAGTGTAATAGTTGAGTGACCAAAGTGATATATTTGAAACTTCAGTGACCAAAGTGTCGAATGAGTCATAGTTGAGTGATCATTTGTGAAATTTTCCCTAGAGTAAAATTTGTAAATGATCTATGTAATTTGGCATGGGGTGATACTCATTATTAACCTTTTAATTCAAAAATGTTTAATTTCACCCCTGTGATTTTTGAAATTAATCAATATTGGTTTAAGATGTTGGACATTTAGACGGAATCAAACCCCTATACTCGCCTAATTATCAATTCTCTCACCACGTACCTAACTGAAGAGCTTAAGAGGCATCTCTCCTTAACTTTATGCCCTCACTCTGGTTAACTCATAAACCGAAATAAAATGAAAACCACAAAAAGACAAGTAGGAAATGGCATCACTTGTTACGCAGGCTATTCATTTTTAAAATTTTTTCTTTTGATAGACATTACGTATGTAATATTTCTTTAATAACACATATTCTGCAAGAGTTGGTAGCATTGTTCTTCTGGCTTCTTAATTATAGAATCCCACCTAATACAATCCTACGAATTAAGAAGCTTTACATTATTACCATGCGTGATCCTTTCGGATAACCGAATACTAATTGCTACTGCGCACTGGCTACTACTTGGCCCCAGGAAAACTTTTATTGATATATATATATACAAATCCATATTTTCTCTTACAAACCATTTCTGCAAACCAGGTCAATCACATGGTTGGTATGCATAAGATCATGAAAGAAGCCAGAAACTAATGCTGTCAGTACCCTTGGAGGAGATTCAATTCATTGAATTATCTATCAGTCAATGTGCATGTGAAATAAACTATTTGTTGGATATGGTTTTAATTGGCAGCATAAATTATATATTTGCAAGTTTTGTGCAGGATTTAAAATATTTGAACAATGCACTTAATTGGGTTTCACGTGAAGTGGTGAAGTAGCTAGACTGTGACACTGTATTAGTTGATAAAGATAAGATAAACCAGCCGCGTACCTTTGTAATTACAAATCTGAAAGAATTCAGTTATTTAAGTCGATCTGAAGGGAGAGCAGAACCATTTAAGGGCGCCATCAATGAATTAGGTGAAGCTCTTTCTCATAGACTCAAAGAAGATCGAGGAGGAGGAGGAAGAGGGGCATTATTGAAATGGAGTACTCAAAAGTAACAGCTCTTGATGAGGAGGAGAAGGTGACAGACAAGAGACCTTCAGTTTCCTATCATTACTTATATCCATGCGATTTCCTTGAAGAAGCACTAAGGGCCCTGTTCAAGTGTTTCGGTCTTGATAACAAATCACAGGCCTATGAAGAACAAGAACCAGAGAAAACCACCGGAGCAAACCCAGAGACAAGCACTCCTTCAACCCCAGAACTACAAGTTGCAGATCCATCTGACCCAAAAGAAGCAGCTGATCCTCCATCTTCAACCTCAGTAACCACTGTATGATATATAATTATCCTTCGCTCTGTCATATTCTAGACAAAATGTCATATCTATTAAGCACACGAATGTCTGTGTTTATTTGTGTTCATGCAGGAAATTGCTGCTGCAAGCACAAGGGTTGTAAGTCCACCAATAGGTAGTGGCAGAGGACCGCAGATTAATTAATTATTTTGAAAACTGAGATCTCCTTATTATGAATCAACCTCGTTCTCTACTGGTCAACAAACTTAATTAGCTTGTTACATATCTACAATCAATGTAAAGTAGCTACCATTGCGGGAACTATGCATAATTGATCTCTTAATTTCCAGTTTCCACTTTCTTAATTTATGGATTAATTTCTCCGTGTTTCAAAGTTTGTATATCAGAGATTGCAATTGTTACTTGTTCACATTTCAAAGAATCCATTGTGCAACTTCAACTACATCGAGTAAGCTATGCTTTACTTGGGTGAACTAGAATAATGATAATAATAATAAAAAAGAACAGAGTTAATAAGAGAGACAAATTAGACATAAAAATACCTATATAGTGTGATCATGTAGGTAAATTTTGGATCCGTCTCCTCTAAAGTGAGGAGGATGTGAAGTTATGTCAAGTTCATAAAATCTTGACTCTCCATATAATCTAATGGTCCTAACAATGAACACATCACTCTTATCACCAATCTTTAAAATTTTTGTGTAAACACCGCTAACTTGCCGTTAAGTCTAAAAAATAAGAAAAGATTTAACTCTTAACGTGTCAATCTTTCTCTAGCCAGTGCGTTCAAAGCACTGCTGCGTTCATAACATCCTTTGGTAGAAAGGTAGTCATGCGCAATAATTTGGCTTTGACCTCCAATCCTCATGAGGATTGTTTGTAGTGTAACAGACCAAGCTTCAAAAAGTGATCTTCAATGAGGACTGATAGTCTTGAACCATGACTGGAAATTCAATCTATTAGGGACAACGTGCAGCAAGGGAAAACCAGTCTTGGCAAATTCAATGTGTGCATTCCCATCAGTTTTCGTCTTCATTCTTTTCCTATTCAAATATATTGATTCCTATGTTTAATTTGGGTATCTTCAGATCAAAATTTTCAGGAGCCCTAAACTTATGTTGTACAGAATACATCGAATTTGTACTTATGAAAACAAATTAAATAGCATAGGAAAATTATTTCTTGATGAATTTTCCAATTAATAGAACTGCAAGAAGCCAGTTTCATGGTTAATGCAGCCATGGATGCCAAGTGAAACAGCAAATGAAGCACGAAGAAGGAATTGGAGGCAGAGGAGAAATAAAAATGACTAGAAATCCCTAATTAACTTCATTCGATCTGAATTCAGTTCGAAGACTAGTTTTTTTTTTTTTTCCTTCTTCTTCTTCTTGTGGTATTTTAACGACGTTAAGATTGATTTGAGAAAAACAAAAATCCAAGAAAGATTTTTAGCTTATGTGGCACAGTTAAAATCATTAGATTAGAAGGAGGATTAGGATTTTATGAAATTTATGTAAATTAACTTTAGAGGATCCAAATCTATAAATTTTACCGTTGCCAACAAAACAAATCAGAAACTTAAGCATGTCTGGTAACATTTTTAAAAATGATTTTTTAAAAACAAATTTTGAAAATGAAAACGAGAAAACAAGATTGTATTTTTGAGATCCAAAAAGAATTTTTGAAAACGAGTACGGCAAAAACACGTCCAGTATTACCGTACGAAAATGCAAAAAACAATGAAAATGTATTCGGTTGTGGTATTTTTAGAATCTCATTTTTCAATAATTAGTGTAGAACTCAAATTTATTATAATTATTATAACACAAATATATTACCATATAATAAAAATAAAGATAGTCACAAAAGAAGTGTCACTAAATTGATTGTCAAATTATTCATCAAAGAGTGAATAACAATCTTATTCGTACGAAGAAAGAAATACTCAATATCCTAATGAATTTCTAATGACTAATTTAATGAAGTGTGACAGGACTCGCCCCGGATTTCACCGTGAAACCCGAAGTGGCCCTGCAAGGCCCAACTTAGAAGAAATTCTACCAAAAAATTTAGCGGAACTTCCCTTAAAAGTGGACTACCCAAAACCTGTAGAAAAACAATTACACTTCTAATATCAAACACCATCCTTAACTCCTAGAGCCCTGAATCACAACAAACTCCACAACACAACACAAGCCTCAATTTAAGAACATTTAGCCCACAAGTTATTAGTGTAATCTAATACACAAGGTATACAAGAAAATAAAATAAAAAGGTAAAAGATCGATAAATCCTATAACGAGGAACCAATGACAACTACGCCTCAACTTCATGTACGTCCTACCTCAACTAGCTTAATCTGCAAACTGGGCATTTAAAACAGAAGGGCCCGGGGGAAAATAATTGAAATACATTAGTGTGAGTGGACAAAAATAAATAATCAAAATAAACTGGAATCCGAGAACTCATCACTTTCCCACAGTATACTTTTAAAATCAATGCATGCAAGTTTTAGGAAAAAATATTTCGAATGACATTTAGTTCAAGAAAACCAAACTAGCCCCGGTAGTCACAAAGAACAAAGTAAGAAATCCAAGAAATTCTTATAACTTGTAAAAATAGGACCAACCCCGCTGATCGAGTAAAATCAGACTAAACCTGCTAGTCAAGTATAAAGTAAAGTATGGGGAAGGATATATCAGCCATACAAGTGAGTCTCCCAGGCTCAGGTAAGGGCCTCCCATGCCAAAGTATTCCCATACCCCCGTTACCCCGTACCTTTACACCACAGAGGCGAATAAGGTACCGGGCTTTCGTGATACCACTACTAAGGCAGCATCAAATCACCACTAAGGTGGAAAGGGCTTCATGACTCCACCCCAAAGGTAGTAGTCACATTGCCAAGAGTTAAAATTTTATGCATCATTTTTATGAAAGCAGTATGATCAATGTCTCCAATTTCCTCCACAACATACATACACTCTTCAATTGAATACATCTATTTGAATTACTAGTTGCCTCAGCACATTTGTCCTTTTGACGCTTCAATTTTTCAGCCATGACATCAGTACAAACATATAAATAACTCTACACTTTTTCCCATTTCTTTTGCTTGCGATCATATGAAGAAGGGGCATCAGTTGTAGCTTTTCTTTTTTCCTTTACGTCTATCATATTCTCCATCAATGTTGAGGAAATCTACATCATTAACTTTATTATGAATCTTTACATGAAAACCCGTGTTTAGAAATCTATACTCACTTGATAGGAGCATGCTACATTTTAAGCATTTATCTTTCCACATTACACTAAATTATTCTCTTAACATTATCATTTATAACTTAGTTTAGTGTATATAGGTAGATTGGAGCAGATAATGAAGGAAATGAGCCAAAAAGGGTAGGAAATAAAAGAAATGAAACACAAGAGGAGAATGAGACTCAGAAATGATAAAAAAAAAAAATGGAGAATTCTCAATCCTACTAGGAAAAGGAATCCTAGTGGATTTTGAGTCAACTAGGAATCAAGCTCGGAAAAATGATAGAAGTGAAATCCCAGTTAGACTAGGAATAGGAAACCTAATGTGACTAGAAGTCCATGTTGAACAAGAAGTACTCAAGAAGGTTCTAGAATGTTGCGACAAAGAAGTCCTGATTGAACTAGCAAACCTGATTGCATAAGGAGTCCTGATGACACGAGGATACTTGAGTGAACTATGAGAGCCCAAGATTATTCGAGAAACATCTAGAAGAAGTCCAAAATGTCCTAGACAAATGTGATATAGATTGGAAGTCATTTTTGACAAGGAAAGATGAATAAAGATCAGTTTTGGAGTCCGTATTGGACACAGATTGATTTTGGAGAATTTCGAAGTATTTTTCTGGATAACGATGTCTCAATCTTACCCTGAATGAATCTAGACCTAATTGCGGCCAAGAGGGGAGTCTTATAGATAATGAATCGAGTGCCTATTTTCCAAAAAAAAAAAAATCATCCCTTTAGATTAGCTCTTTGTAATTCATTAACTTGATACAAATTTACGCAAGCGTATGTATCATTGTTAAGATAGGAAAATATTATGCCCGAATTCATCGTACTATGGGGATTAGTGGCTAACCCACAATCATTGGGTAGTTGGAACTAAAGTCATTAAGCAAGCAAAATAAAAATAAAATAAAATATTTACATAAGGCACCAAGCCTTGGCAATGCTCAGCTTAACTTATAGTAAGTCTAATCAAAGCCGCTAACTTGTAGCCACAAGGTGAATGAATATACACAAATGAAGATATGAGTTCAATGTTTAGGAGTCGATTTTAACTTAACAGACAGTAATGAAATGTAATGCAACTAATAAAAATGCAAAGAAAATAAGAAAAGTGCACACAATATGAATGAGGATGTCGGGTGCTAGGGAGACTCCTTCACCCAAATCTTATGTGTCGGAAGCTAATCTAATGTAGATGCAAATTTCCTACTTTGGCGGTAGACGTATCCAAGGTGGTTCAAGGCTCAAGGATTGAAATTCCCTTTCTTGGTATTTCTACTCCCATTTAAGGGATGTAGAAACTCACTTGGCATGAATTAGATCCTGAATCACATCAAGAGGCTTAGAGATCGAGGAATTAGACTACTAAGAAATCTGTCTGTGTAATCATGCAACGAGTGTAAATCACCATGCTTATAACACCTCGAACACGAAATTGAGGGTTCTAGCTCTGGAATTAGAGGGGGTCAAGCTCTAATTCCATCATATACATGTTGAATGTACATACCTTAGAGTTGACTAGGCTCCTAGACATGCATTTCAACCAAACAAAAACTGGTATAAGCATCCATCATATGAATATTGCATCATTACATTAAATTAAACATCTTTTACACAAACTTTAGGTTATGGTACACAACCCTAATACCCAACAAGAAAATTACCATCATATGAAAATTTCATCATTACATTAAATTAAACATCTTTTACACAAACTTTGCACTATGGCACACAACCCTAACACCCAACAAGAAAATTACTCACAACCCATAATCATAGACATCAAAATTATAAAATTCAAATAGAAAAGAATAGAGAAGCATAGGAGAAAAAAAGAAGAGTCACAAATAGCTCAAAAGCTAGTGTAATGCCCCGGAAATTAGTTATTAATTTTTGAGTGTTTTCTGGAATTTATTTTGTTGGTTGTTGTGTGATTAGTTGATACAATGGTGAAGTAGAAGAATTTCAGACGAATATTTATTCACAACGCTTTATTTTCGAGGAGTCAAAGGGTTGACTTTTTATTCATTAGGTTTCTCCTAAAAATTTCATTCACGAAAGTTGTAGAGCATGTTGATACGAGTTTGTAGACATGCAGCATGCAAAAATTGGAGATCGTATGAAGAAATTATGTGCGACGGAAGTTGTTTCCATTTTTTTTGGAAACTTTAGTATAAATAGGATTTTTCAGAAAATATATCATAATTGTTTTAGGAAAACTGAAATTGGGAGAGAATTGAGTCGTGCTTTTATTGATAATAGGGGCCTCTTTATATAGAGGATTACAAGCATAGAGATATAGAGTTATACATGGAAACATAATCGTACAATGATTGGATATCTACGAATATCTCCGAGAATATCTGTAACATAAATCTTATTACAACTAGAGCAAGTAACCTAGAGTTTGGGCCAGACACATATTCTGGATTTACTTGAACATTCCCCCTTGTGTCTCCCAAACGTGGTGCTCCTCTCGTTGCCTAGTCAAAAACCTTGCCAAGTAACAAAAACCCAATGGGACAAAAATAACCTCGGTCGAAGGAGATAAAGGGCACAACACACCCTTCACATTTCGAGACCATACATGTAGACATCTCCCCCTAATGACTACGGTCATGGGAGTTTGGATAACTTTCGCAAACGATGCTACCAACATGTTTCTCGAAAGTAGAGTTTAGGCAATGACTTAGTGAGCAAGTCTGCCACACTGTCCTCAGATCAAACCTTGTTCACTTTGATCTTGAGGAGAGTTTGTTGTTGTTGATTATGCTCAGTGCTTTTGATGTAACCTTGCTTCATTTGCTCAAAGTAAGCAGCACTATCCTCATAAATTCTCATAGGCTCATCTTGTGGTAGACTTCAAACCACAATTGCTTCGAACATGAGTAATTATGGATCCAATTCATATACATTCATGCACCACTTCGTGAAGAGCAATAATCTCTATATGGTTCAAAGATATAACGATTAGGGTATGTTCTATAGACCTCCAAGATATCACGGTCTTTATCCATGGTGAACACTTAACCATTTTGAGAATGACCTTTGTGTGGGTTAGAGAGATACCCAGTATCAGCAAAACCTTTCAAAACACTAATGTTGTTTTTGGGATGGGGATGAAGGACGCAGGCCAGTATTGGCGGCGTTCATTATTGATTATCGCGAATTCGATCGCCGAATTCCTTTCGAATTCACTCTAGGTATTGCATCAATGACAGTTTAATGTTGGAGCATTA
>LYNE01000170.1:136530-152065 GCA_001662545.1 Rosa x damascena | reverse complement strand
CCGAAATTTTTTGGTAAATCTCCTTTAAAGGTGGGTCCCGCAGGGCCACTTCGGATTCCAGGGTGGAATTCGGGGTGGGTCTTGTCATAAAGACTTCAACAGAATTGGCGATCTATTGATCCCAGCCAAATTTAAAGTCTTCAACCCTTCATTTTAGATCATCTTATTGATCTTCTTGTTCCACATAGTGAGCTTCTCTTGCTTCGCAATATGCTTTGTAGGCAGTGACAATATCTTCATGAGCTCTACAAATGTGTGCCCAATGACCGGGTACTCTACATCGGGAACATGCATCTCTGTGCTCAGACTCTATTAACTGAGGTGCTTTAAAAGCTTCATTTGGATGGCTCTTAATGTTGGTGGCGCCACGAAAATGGCCAAAGGCATTACCTCCTTTCTCTTTCCATATTGATCTCTTCGATTCCGTGTTGGCATATTTTGGTGTTTACCTTCCTCAATAGAGCTAGAATATGGACTAAAATGTCCAGAAATGTTCCTAAATTTAGGGTTTCGCTCTTGGCGCCCTCCCTTAGGGGCGTGACTATAATTGGACTCCGGAATATGCTCTGTTCCCACAGGTCTCGAATTATAGTTTTTCACAAGAATGTTGTCATGCTTTTCAGCAGCATTCATGGCTCCAATGAGCTCATAAAACCTTGTGATCCATCCTACAGTAATATCAATTTGATAGTTCTTAGTAACCATCAAAGGAAAGACGGGGAAGGTAGAGAGAGTCTTCTTAATCAACATCGCATCTATGATATCTTTTCCACAGAATTTCATTAAAGATTTAATGTGAAGTGCTTCCAAGTTGTAGTCAATAACTGACTTGAAATCACAGAAGTGCCATCTCACTTTTAGGTCAGGAAGCAGGGAGTCACGGATGTTGCCAAATCTTTCTTTGAGTGAGACCCATAGCCTTCTGGGGTCTTCTTCATTCATATACTCGTACTTGAGCGAATCATCCATATGACGAGTCATTAGAATGATGGCTGTTGCCTTATTTTCCTCCAAGGCTACTCTATTTGCTTCTAAAGCTTGAGCTTGCTCAACAGTTAGCACATCCTGGCAGTGCTTGAGAATCGTATCCAGGATTCCATCGTTCTTGAGATGATGGTGGACATCACAAACCCATTTGTGATATCCAGAACCAGTTGTTCATAATGGAGCAAAGTCCAATTTGTTTAGGTTACTAATCTTGAAAGAGAACAAGGAAAAGGGCTAGTTTCAGAGGGAAAAAAGGCTACCACAAAAATAATAAAATTTATAACCGTAGTCGCTCCCAAGAAATTAGGAATTTCTGAGCTCAGTCGCTCCCAAGAAATTAGAAATTTTTTAGCGCAGTCACTTCTAAGAAATTCTATTCCAAGAGGTATTAGATTAGATCGAAACAATGATGTGTTTGTGGTCGATATAATTTCTCAACAAACTCTAAGTTTGGAGGACTCTACAAGCTCCAAGCTTGGAGTGAGCACGAACTCCCACAATTCGGCCTTTTGTCTCCCTTATGAAAAAGAAAGAGGGGTAGAAGAAGAGAATATGCAAGTCTCCTATAAAAAGAAGAGAAATTGAAAAAACTCAAAAATGGGAACTTTTTGTAAAAAATATCTCGAAATAGTGCCGGAAAGTCACCAAAAAAGTGCTGGAAAGTCACTGAAAAATGGCCAGTGGCCGGAGTTGGCCAGGCACTACAGGCAACCAACTTCTTTTTCCTTTTTTTTCTTCTTTCGGTAATGGGTCGAGGGCCTTCTTCTTTTTCCTTCTTTTTTTTTTTTTTCTCTTTCTTCTGGGCCTTTGACTGAAGACTGGGCCACCCAGCACGTGGGCTACTCTTTTTATTTTTATTTTTTTTATTATGGGCCGCGTCTATTTTTTTTCTAGGCTGCGCCTTCTTCGGCTTTTTTTTTCTTTCCTGGGCCGCACCTCTTCTTTTTTTCTTCTGGGCTACTTCTTATGCTGAGCTCGGCTAGAAAAGGTCTGAGCTGCTCTTTTTTTTTTCTTTCGATGGCGGAGTTGCTGCCGTTCTAGCCAGTTTATGGCCGGTTCCTGGGGGGTGGTTCCGGTTCATGGAGCCTGGGGTTAGGGCGGCGATGGTGGCCAAGTTTGAATGTGAAAGGCGGTCTGAAAGCTTGTGAACCGGACAGGGATCTGTTTTCTCTTCTTGGAGGGTCGATTCGGTACTTTTCAGGCAGGTTCCAGTGGTTTCACCTCCGGTTTTGAGTTCCTGGGATCAAGAGCTTCAAGATAGGGGTCGGTGGTTTCTAGGGCTTGAAGGCTATGATTTTTGGGTTTCAAGGTTAGGGCTTCATGCTTTTAACGTGTTTTAGGAAAACTTAAATTGAGAAAGAATTGAGTCATGCTTTCATTGATAATAGAGGTCTCTTTATGTAGAGGATTACAAGCATAGAGATAGAGTTATACATGGAAACATAATCGTACAATGATTGGATATCACCGAATATCCCGAGAATATCTCTAATATAAACCCTATTGCAACTAGAGCAAGTAACCTAGAGTTTGGGCTAGACACATATTCTGGATTTACTTGAACAATAATTTCTTTTTTGGGAAATTTTACGGATTTTTCTAGAAGATTTCTCTCTCTTCCGAAACCCTCGACCCGGATGGAAACAGCCGACCCAACCTAAATTTATTTCGAGTTTCCGACGTCTTCCGACGACAAGACCACCACCAACCGACTCAGATTTTTCTCCCTGTCCTCCCTGTGCTAG
The DNA here is from genome assembly GCA_001662545.1 of Rosa x damascena. NCBI lineage: Eukaryota > Viridiplantae > Streptophyta > Magnoliopsida > Rosales > Rosaceae > Rosa > Rosa x damascena. Next base: position 149,333 of record LYNE01000170.1, on the reverse strand, counting down.
TAGCTTTCACTAAATCAAGCCAAAAATGGAGGATCGAAAGGCAGAAGTGGAGTTGACGTTAACCCGGATCACGTTTCTTCCTTTGGCCATGGCGGCGGCTGAAACCGGTCATGTTTTGAAGCTCTCTTCCTCCTGGTTCGAGCCATGTAAACCTTGAAGATCGATTCGAAGTGTGGAGGAAGAAATCAAGGTTTGAAGATGAGCGGCTGAGATCTTTCAAGCTTGATCTGGCTTGATATGGGCCGAATCGGCCTTGGTAACAGTTATGAAAGTTGTTCATCGTGTTGTGTGATCTTCAAGTTGGGTGGACCTGATCTTTTTGGTTTTGAAGTAGGCCCAGTGGCACATGGGCTTCACGCACAACCACTTTTGGCGACGCGTCCGACCTCCTCAGGAGCAGTTCTTTTCTCCGTTAGCCTCCATTCGTCAATACAAACATGTGGATATGTTTACTTTTGTGTTTGCTCGACTTTTTGGTTGAGTTGGATTATTTGCAGTTTCAGTTCATTCTGTTGTTGATCTGTGAGGATCCGACTTTTGGATCATCCTCTTGTTTGGGCGGTTTGATCTTAGAAGTTTTTGGTGGCCTTAAGTGGTTTCCGACGGGGTTTTGTCTCGAATGACATATCCTTCGATTTATAATTCACGTGTTTCGAACTTTAAAATGATTGTGTGCTTTGTGTTGTATTGAGTGTGACCTTGATGTGATTAGGTGCTTGACGATATTGAATTGAGAGGATTGTGATGCTTTGTGCTTGTCTCGATTTGTGTGTGACGATGCATCAGGATATTGACGTGAGTAAATCTCACATTGTTTTGGGAATATATGAACTTGATCATCAACGGTTCATGGGTAAGTAAAAACAAGGATTTATTACAAATGATTTTCAGTTTGAGTAGATTTTGAAATATAGTTGGAATTGTTTGGTGTAGTGAAAAACATTGTTTTGCGTGATTTGATCATTATCGGGTTGTGAGGTGATTTTGGGGAACATAAATGAATTTGATTAGGGAAATGACTATTGTGTTAGATTTCTGTTTTGAAAGGAATATGTACGATTTGTGAAAATGTGGAGGTGTGAAAACAATATTTGAAAAATGTTTTCGTTATGGTTTTGAGGTTGTTGGAGATAAGGAAACAGTATTTGAGGCGATCAGTTTTATTGTGTTATTGAGATATGGGATTGCATTTTGAGTTGTGTGATTAAATAAATCGTGTGGTGTAGTAGGACCTGCGTGGCGGAACCAATATGGCGATCTATGTGACGATTGTTATGAAAAGGATATGGATTATTGTTGAGTGATTGATATTTGAGTTTGTTGATGTGGTGTTTGATGTTATCAGTAGATGAACATGTAATGATTTTCTTGTTTATTCGTATTAATGAATTGCTTGCTTTCTTTTGTAATCTCATGAACTAAACTATATGCAGGGATCACTGTTTTCTGAATTGATTGGTTTTAATATAATCTCCTGAACTAAACGATATGCAAGGATTTCTATGACTTTTATTGATTTGATTTTAATGTAGTCTCCTGAACTAATTTTCTATGCGGGGATTACTATGATTTGCTTGATGTGCTATTGATGTGATCTCCTGAACTAATTCATATGCAGAGATTACTTTTTACTTGATTTAAATTTGAAGTGCTTTACTTTTTTCGAGAAGCGGTTGTTGAGATTTTAATGATTTTGAAAGGTCACTGACGTGAAAATTATTCAGTTGATATAAATGGAGGATGATTTTGGATTATTGGGGTTTTAAAGATTTTAAAACGTTAATTGAATTTGATTGGTTTTAGTCGAAGTTTTGTATAATTAGTTGCTAAGTATTGAGACAGAGCATATAGGTTTTAGCTATGAGTTAACTTACGTGAGCTTGATATTTTAGGATGTGAACTTGATGTTCTTTGTCGTGAAAATTGCATATCGATTTTGTTAGGTTGAGATGGTTTAAGTATGTGCTTTTGTTGTTTGTTTTGAGTTTACTCACACAAGCTTGCAAAAGCTTACCGGGTCTGTTGTTTCAACCCGGTGCACTATTCAATGGTGTAGGACTTGCAGGTTAGGATGAACGTGATGGAGCTGTGGTCACTTGTTGTTGCAGTCATGAGTTTAAGAACTTATTTGTTCTACGCACTTGTTAGTCTTCCGCTATGTAGTGAGTATGGTGGGGTTGTTTACTTATTGAATTATTATTCAGTTTAATTTGTAAACTTGTCATAATGTAATATGTGACTCTAAGGAATGAGTTTGTATTGACATTATGGATTCAACGCATCATCTTGTACTTGTTTTAAAAAGAAAAAATTTCTAGGTACTTAGTGTTGATGTCGGAACCATCACACCCTGAATATTTGTATTTGTTTATTAATTGTGCTTCAAAATCGGGGCGTGACAGCTAGCATAACTAGTCTTGAATTACAACTCCCACAATTACGCAAGTCTTGAATCTTGTAGAGGTTGAAGTCTTGATGAATCCTTGAAGGTAAGGGTGGAAAGAGATGGAAACAGCCCTCCCCCTAGGCTATGTTGCTGTTGCAAGGTGTGTAGTGTCGTCTCAATGGATTAGGTCTCATTTAAATATATAGAGGAAGAGACAAGTCTGGCACATGTTACTTTCATGTGATACGCAGAGTTTCGTTTGGCAAACGGCAAGTCAAATGATCAATGGCTTTTGTGATGCTCTCCACGTGATTGGCTGCTGACATACCTTAATTAAGAGACCATTTGGCTTGATTAAAGGCTAGTTTGGGATTGCAATAACTTTTTTAAAAAAAACTACTGCTACTGTGTTTTAAGAATAATTAGCTGTGAATTAAAACTATTTTGTGTTTAGTAAACACTACTTTTAAAAGTGCTGTCAGTACATAAAACAACTTCTGTAGATACCTCTACTAGCAAGCTACTTTGCTACATCACCAAGCATAAGTAACACCATCTTTGGGACACCCACAAGCCAAGGTGAGGCCCAACCGAGACATGCATCCCGTAGCCCTATGTTCTAGCTACGCTAAGGTATCCGGAAGTGGCAAATACGTCGCCGGGAAGCCACCTTCCCGGCCTTGCAAAGTTGCCTTCACAAACACGCTTTCTAGACTAGAATAGTGATTTCTACATCTTACATCTAAGAAAATATAAAGGAGATGGCTTCCTTCACCTATAAAAGGAATGCATCCTTCCACTTAAACATCACTCCATTACACACTCATGTAATCCACTTGGGCCGCAAGGCCCAAACACACATAGTACAATATTCAAGTTGACGTAGTCTCCCGCTAAGGCGGAGACGAACCACTATACTTCTCATGTCTCTCTCTCTCTCTCTTTCCCTAAAGCTAACTAGAGACCCCTCGGATCTCTAACGTTAACAACTTCAAAGGGTGTTTTGATCGAAAGTAGCTTTTGAAAGCAATATTTGGGTTGCTTCTAAAATTTGGTGCCATTGACCTATAATTTTCAATTAAAGTGTTTTTTCTTTATTTACCAAACATAATGAAATCTAAGTTGTCTAAGCTGATTTTTTTTAAAAGCAAATGAGCAATCCTAAATGGGCCTAAAGCATGGTGCAACGCAAGTACTTGCTTACTATTATATTACTTTTTTTCTTTCCTTCTTTTGCTTTTCATTTGTTTATCTTTTGCCATGCACTTGAGCTCTTCCACAAATATTATCTCTTGATGGAATTAACTACAATTGACTCACGGTGTCTATTTCATCCTTTTATCAGAAACTCAAATATTCATCATTTTCACACCATGTTATCTGCTTTTTGCAACTCCTCTTATTTTCTACAAAATAAACAAAAATAGATTAATTACATATTAATTTACTTAAGGATGAGCTTGTTTCTAGTGCTTTTGATATAATTACACGCATATAAATGTGTATAATCAATAGCAAAGGAGAATAGGAGATTGTTAACGTTGGACCGAAGGCTCTAATTAACGTCAAGAATGAGAGAGAGAGAGAGAGAGAGAGAGAGAGAGACACAAGAAGTATAGTAGTTCGTCTCCCGCCATAGGGGGAAACTACGTCCACTTGAAATGTTGTACTGGTGTTTGGGCCTTGCGGCCCAAAAGGATTACAAAGTGTTGTAATGGAGTCATGTTTAAGTGGGAGGAGGAGTCCCTTTTATAGGTAAGGGAACCCCTCTCATTTACATTTTCTTAGATGTGGGATGCAAAACCACTATTCTAGTCTTAGAAAGCATGTTTGTGAAGGTAACTTGCCATGGCCGAGAAGGTTGCTTCCCGACGACGTATTGGCCGCCTTAGACCACCGTCGCGTAGTTTGAGTGTCGAGGTATGAGATGTATATCGTGGTCGGGTCCCATCATGTCTTGTGGGCCTACTAATAGGGTGTTACTTATGGTTGGTGAGATAGCAAACTAGCTTGCTATTAGAGGTATCTACAAGTCCCCGAAGTACCCAAGTAAGAGGAGCTTCTTGGTTGGGGAGTTATAAACATGATGTCATCAAGTGTACATACCGCCAAGCATAAGCAACAACCTCGTAGGTGGCCCCCGCGACATGGTAAGTCCCGCCTACGACATGCATCCCGGAGACCAACACTCGAGCTACCTCGCCATGGTGAAGGTCAGCCGGTATCGTGCTAGGAGGTCATCCTCCCATGCTCTCCAAAAGGCTTCAAGAGAAGCAATATGTGTATTATTGTCCCACATCGGAAATATAGAAGAATGGGACTTCCTTTAGCTATAAGAGGAAGTCCTCCCCTTCTTGGAAAGGGATGGGATCCATGATCCCCACACTTGTATCATTACGAAGGCTACTTGGCCTCACTCATAGTGAAATCTCTCTAAGTGGACATAGCCTTACCTCAAGGGCAAGGTGAACCACTATACATGCTTGTCTCTCTCTCTCTCTCTCCCCATCATGATCCATACTTAGTTTCCGTTCCGTATTCTCACACAGAAACATTGGCGCTAGAAGGAGGGGCCCTAGTTTGGGTATGAAGCCTCTGACCTTGAGCAAGGGTCATGTACGGGTGATAGGAGCATTTTAATGCGACGTTTTAAGTGTTATTTCCTCATATTTACTTAGTAATTTGCTTAAATGAATCATTCTTATTTAGGAAAGTTACTATTTTTAGGTAGTTTCTATTTTTAGTAATAGTTTGGGCCCTAATAGTTTCTATTTTCAGGTCCTATGGAGCAAACAATCTGAAATGAGCTCAAAAAGAGAAAGAAAAGCTAGGAAACATTGGAGAGAGCTGAGACAAAGCACAAGGGCTGCATAAAAGAGCTTAAACGAATAAATAAAGTTTTCCTGGTCCAGCCAGGAAATCCTATTCATAAGAGGAAACTTTGTCAAAGCAAGACTCTTGAGCTAACCAGGAAGAGTGATCGGAAAAATGAAGGAAATTGGCATTGGGAGAAGATTCCTGAAGGCACTAGGAGACTATATGGCTTGAAGTTGACACATGGAGGCCCAAGAATCTTCTAGATTAAGGTGGATTTCGGCAAAATGGTGAAAAGCCCAAGTGATTTTGGGTTGATGGACGTAAGGAAGATACTTTTGGAATTAAATCTGATTTTGCTGTGGGAAATCATGTGAAAAATCAGAAGAAAATCAAGAAAATGACGTTGGGATATGCTTTGGAGAGTTTCAAGGGATTGTGCAACAAGATAAGGTTCAAAACAAGTCCAGATTCGTTCCTAAATCCCCTCAAGATATTTTGGACGAAAATAAAGAATAAAATCTGCATTTTAATGTGAAAATCAAGAGAAAATCAAGGGGAGACGTTAAAGATAAGGCCATGGAGAGTTTTAAGGGAGAAAAGGTTCAAAATGCGTCCAGATACGTTGTCTAGGTACATCCCTAGATATTTGGCCGAAAATGATGAATAAAATCAGAAATATTCCTTGGAAATTAGGCAAATATATATATTAAAGGATTATGGACTTATTTTGGAGCTTTTTGATTGGTTGGATGACACAACAGAGCTAACATGACGCTACGTGATTGGTCCAAGCTGTGTGGCATTATCAGATTAATTCCTTGGAAAATTGAAAGATGGATCATGAAGCTTGGCCATCCCCTATATATAACCCCCCTATGCTTGACGTTTGACACACAGTCTCTCATTCAGAAAATACTTCCATAACATCAGAAAGCTCTCTCCCTCTCTCCATTCTCTAGTTGCAAGTTTTGCGTTTTCAAGCAAGGAGAGGAAGAAGAAGAAGGAGCCGTGAAGACATAACCTCTATCATCCACGTACCTTGAAGACTTGCTTCCAGGATTCAAGAGTCCAACATTCAAGCTCTCCATCTCCATCTCCACTCACAGTGTAATTCGATCTTTTTCCTTGTAACCTTTTGGTTTTCCTTGTTTGAATTCGTAGGAACTTATTTCTAGTTAACATAAACGTTTAGGGCAAAGTTTAAGACCAATTTTATGTTTGAATAAAGATTTCGAATTCCATAATTGTGATTCTAAGTTGCTTATGTGAGTTTGTTCGATTGAATTTGCTTGATAGAAATCTTTTTTATGTTTATCTTATATGGATCGACACTTATAGGATTTGCATGTAATTGGTGCTAGATTTAGGTTAACAATTCACCTAATAGTTTTGTGAACCTATTTCATAAGTAGTAAAGGCTTTGGACAAAGGTCGAATTCAATTGAAGAGGATTGCAAATAGATGAACTTATTCATACTAGGTTGTGCACTTAAGTTGATAACCTTTCTCTATGCTTCTTGCGTTGAACATGTCTTGATTAGCTAGCTTTCTAGACTTTGATTTCATGTTTAATAGGATTGATCTAGGTGCTTTCACTTAGATTAATTAGTAAAGGAAAGTAAAATATGAGAAATCATTTGCTTCGAATGTTTCACATGATCAACTTCTTTCTCATGATTTAGATGATCGATTATAGGGTTTGAATTGAGTTTGATTACATGGAATTGGTTTTGATTTTTGTTTCTTACGTTTCCTTCTTGTATATGTGTTTTTGTATTTTGTTGATTTTATTTAGTTTAATTTTTGAAACCTTAATTCTTAAACCCCCCTTTTCGTTATTTGTATATATTTTGTAAATATTATACTTTGTATTTTAATTCTTTATTTGTTTTGCAATGACAGGTGTACCCTCATCCCCGGTTAGAACGATCCCAATTTACCGTATACTAATGATGACATTTTCAGGGTTAAATTGTGCGCTTACTTTAAGCGTTATCAACGGGTACCACAAGTAAGCGGGTACACGCAAGACCCCTCACCTTCCTCACCCAAGCCTCTGAGGAGCCACCAGGTACATGGGCCAACGGGTACCACGAGCCAGCGGGTACGTGAGTCAGTGGGTACGTGCACATCCCCGTACCCTCAACCCCACTCCCAAGCCTCACTCTTCTCCGGGACTCTCATAAGCCAGCGGGTACGTGCACACTCTGCACCCTCTGTAGGTACAAGCATTGGCATTCCCATACAAAATGGGATAGTATCTTTGAGGTTTAATGGGTTTAATATCTTTTATGTATTTAAAGATATTTTTTGGTGTACAAAATTGTGTTATTGATTGCCTAAGTATTTTAGGTTTTGGTGTTCTTATTTGTTAATTATCTTTAACACAAAAGAAGGTTTCCTTGCAGAAGTGGAATTAGGTTAGAAATATGCTTTATTAGGTTTTGCACGGCATCTATTGAGAGATTGGAGAATGTATGCAGCCATATAGAGGACCATGCATGCAAGAATTAGTTGGAGTCTTGCTTGGTGAATATTTGGTATTGAAAGTCTCTTTCCTAATTAAAAGTCAATTAGGGTAGAATCTTTTTGTATTAAAAAGATTGTGTTGGTCTCATATAAGGTGCAGCAGATGCATGGTCAAACCGGAGAGTTTCTGAAACGCAAGAATATTTTAGGTATCTTGCATGTTTGCTAAGTATTGAGTATTCACATGAGTCAAAAACACTTGGTCCATGTTTAAGTGTTCTTGATCATTGTTTCATATGCATAACTTCTCTTGAGATCAGTAGAGGAGCTGTGAAGAAAGAAGAGCAATATTTGGTGATTGTTCAAGTGAAGGAGTTCAAGACGAAAGACAAACTTTGTTAGTTTTTGTCTAATCATTGTAGCCGAGCTAGTGCTATTCAAGTTTGTAAAGAACATATCCTTCATCATAAGTTAATTCTTATTTTGGGTTTTCAAGAGTATGAGCCCTGCAGTATTTTTAATCTCAGAGGTTGAGGTTTTCACTGCGTAATCAAAAATATGGTGTTTTGTGTTATATTTTGGTTTCTGCCCAGTAAGGATTGATACGTGCCTTGCAATCCCCATTTTTTAGAAAACAGATTCTGTCCTTGTATTTTCATTTGGCATCAGAGCAAGTTCTAAAGCTTTCTAGTTGATCCGTGGTCAAGGATGGAACGTGAATATTACATAGCCTCTAGTTCTATAAATTGCCCGCCTTTGTTTGATGGTGAAGATTGTTCACAATGGAAGATTATGATGAGGGCTTTTCTCTACTCTCAGGACGAAAACATGTGGAACATTGTTGAGAATGGTTGGGAACACCCCACCAAGGCTGAAGACTCAAAGAAAGTAGAAGGGGCATCTACAAGAGTTCTTAAGCCAAGGAAGGAATGGACAGAAGAGGAGGTTCGGAATAGAAGTTGTGATTTCAAGGCACGGAATTCCTTATACACAACTTTATCCAAGAAGGAATGGGTGAGAATAAGCCATTGTGACACGGCTAAACAAGCATGGGATCTTCTTCAGGTCACTTATGAAGGAAATAAAAAGGTTAGAGGTCAGAAGCTTCAGAGACTTGTCTTGGAATTTGAGAACATGCAAATGGGGGAGGATGAATCAATAGATGACTTTCATGCTCGTCTTATGTACGTGACAAGTCAGTGTCACAATCTTGGTGATCCTTTTGAAGAGCATCGAATTGTCAAGAAAATTCTTAGGTCTCTTTCATCAAAGTTTCAATCCAAACAAACAGCTATAGAGGAGACTCAAGACCTGGACACCTATTCTCTTGACAAACTGATAGGTAATCTCAAAACCTTTGAGATGAGGATCAAGCTCGAGAAAAAGGTAAAAAATATTGCTTTCTCTTCTGTTAAAAAGAAAGATTATATTGTTGATGATTCTGTGGATTTAGCTTTGTTGACAAAAGAGTTCAAATTTTTTAAAAAAAACAAAAACTTTTCTGGAAACTCATCGAAAATTTTTCCTAACAAACCTAAATGCTTTGAGTGTGGTGGAATTGGACATCTTGCTGCTGATTGTGGCAACAAGAAGTATAATTCACTTGGTAACAAGGTGTTAAAGTCCACATGGAGTGATAGTGATGAAGGCTCTCAATCAGATGGTGAAGAGGTAAATCTTGCTCTTACTTCCTCTCTTATTATTGGTTTATTTGATGATTCTGACTTAGAAGATAATACCCTTGATGAAGAAACAAATGACAAGTGTAAGCAATTATATCATGCTTCGAAAATTGTTCTTTGGAAAAATTATAAATTTGAAAAAGAAGTTGATTCTCTAAGAGAAGAAAAAGAGAAAATTGAGCTACAATTTGAAACTTCTCTAAAAGAATGGAATATTGAGCGTACTGACCTTGTTGATAATTTAAAAGTTTTGCAGGGTGAGGTTAAGTCTCAAAATTGGGACAAGGAGCATGATGAGCTTATAAACAAAATCAAAATTTTGCAGGTTGAAGTCAAGGCTCAGTCTATTCTAAATGTTTCACTAACCCTTGAAAATGAGAAATTGCAGGATGAGCTACTCAAAGTCAAGGAAAGCTTCAACAAGTTCTCTATAGGGTTTGAAAAGGTCTCCAAGATGATGGGCTTTGGTAAAACTCATGGCAACAAAGAAGGGTTAGGTTATGAAGGTGAGTCTTGCAAGCTTTTAACCTTTGTTAAAGGTGTGGAATGTGAAAGTTCATTGAATCAGTCACAAGCTTCAAATAACAAATATTCTAGTCCCAAGTTGCCCAAAAGATCAGAGGCAAATTTAGCCCTTCAAACCCATCAAAAAGGTGCTCAGGTAAGTTCTGATAGTCACAAGTCTGTGCATCAGCCTAGGTACGTTCATAACTCTAAAAGCTTTATTCCCACTTGTCATTATTGGGGAAAATTGGGATACATTCATCCTAGGTGTAACATATTTCGCAGGGTCACTCAAAATCAGAGAAAAGCATCAAAAATTAGCCCAACTGCATCACTACAAGCTGAGCTGAAAGAGCATCTGAAGTTGATTAGCGGGGTTGAATCCTCAGACATATCATAATTCATTTTTTAACTATTAATCAATACAACTTGAGATTGCAGAGCGTATTGCAATCCCCAAAGAGCAGAACTTGAAGCAGCAGCAAATCTGGATTAGAAAAGGTTCAAATAATCGTTTTTCTGCTCATATAGATAATCTTAATAATATGCTTGAGCTTGCGTTTGTTCCTACTGAACACAAATTGGCTAATTCGTTTACTAGGCCTTTAGACAGACCTCAATTTGAATCACTTACAAGCACCGTTAGTAAAAGCTCTAAGTATTGATACTCTCACTTCGCTTGATCCATTTTGCATGCATTCATGTTGTATGTCTTCATGATAGTATAGGTACATTTTCTTTACGTTTCTGCATTGTTAGGTTCAGTTTCTAGAAATTCAGGATTGAAATGGTGATTTGTATCCCCGAGTGTTTGACAGATTATTTTGAACTTAGATTGACAAGGGCCGTGCTCTTTTCTTTAAATCTGTGTGCAATGAGGTGCCTAACACGTTTTGAATTTGCTCCTGCATCACTCTGTAATTGTTAGCTTGAACAACATATTCTCTATCACCTTGAATTAATCCTCACATGCACACATACTCTAAGTAGTGGTAAGTCATATTTGTTGGTTGGCCTGTTCTCAATACTCTTGTACGGAATATTTCCTTATTTTTGCTGCTCCTTGAAAAAAAAAATGATTTATGGAGCATGGCCAGACTATTTCCAAAGTAAACAGGCCTTGGTCGTGACGAACGATATGAGTATTGGGAAGAAACAGGAATGGTTTGGTCACCCCGGTTGATTGTGAAACTATTGACTCGAGTAGATGTGCTCTTTGGGATGTCCTTGTTACATCTAGTACCCTAAAGTCATCTGACTTGGGAACTGCTAGTATAATACTCATTACATGGGTCGTAGTCTTCTTGAGCAAAAATTGTTACTTTGTGTGAAAGGAAAAAAGAAAAAATTCAAAATCATGCCCACACGGTGTTATAAGGGGAATGAAGATTATGTGGTTCAAATTGTTTCGTATGTGAGTTTTGCTTTTCAGGTTTTCACAAATATTACACACCCCATCTTGAGATATGTTCACTCTTCACAGCAAAAGGTATAGAATACTCGATCACCCTCTATCTTACCTTGTGATTGTCGGAATCCATTCACTCATGTGAACTTATTCTGTTGCACTCTTGTTTATGGTTAAGTGGTATTGCTCTTGTTGGAAAAGCTTTGTGAATTAAATCTGTTCTTAGCATTTGGATACTACCCACTCATTGTGTGTTTGCATTTCATTCTTGCATCTCTTATAACATGATCACACTTAGGGGGAGTATTAATACTTGGACTATCTTCTTTGTGATCCTTCTACATAGCTTCCGCTACGTAAGTTACCTTTGCCATTCCTATTCAAAAAGGGGGAGAAATATGATGTTAAATGTGATGTGTGATTTGTTGGATTTACATGCTTTGTTTAAATAGTGGTAACATTATTCTATCTTGTGTATTTTACCAATTGTGTGATAAGTGTTTTTTCAGGAATGAATGGATGAAGAGTTGTGATGCTCCTCCTGGAATTGTTGAGGGGGAGAGTTTGTCCTAATTTATGTTTTGTATAGGAATGCCAAAGGGAGAGATTGTAGGTACAAATATTGGCATTCCCATACAAAATGAGAAAATATCTTTGAGGTTTAATGGGTTTAATATCTTTTATGTATTTAAAGATATTTTTCTATGTACAAAATTGTGTTATTGATTGCCTAAGTATTTTAGGTTTTGGTGTTCTTATTTGTTAATTATCTGTAACACAAAAGAAGGTTTCCTTGCAGAAGTGGAATTAGGTTAGAAATATGTTTTATTAGGTTTTGCACGGCATCTATTGAGAGATCGGAGAATGTATGCAGTCATATACAGGACCATGCACGTAAGAATTAGTTGGAGTCTTGCTTGGTGAATATTTGGTATTGAAAGTCTTTTTCCTAATTAAAAGTCAATTAGGGTAGAATCTTTTTGTATTAAAAAGATTGTGTTGGTCTCATATAAGGTGCGGCAGATGCATGGTCAGACAAGAGAGTTTCTGAAACGCAAGAATATTTTAGGTGTCTTGCATGTTTGCTAAGTATTGAGTATTCACATGAGTCAAAAACACTTGGTCCATGTTTATGTGTTCTTGATCATTGTTTCATATGCATAACTTCTCTTGAGATCAGTAGAGGAGCTGTGAAGAAAGAAGAGCGATATTTGGTAATCGTTCAAGTGAAGATGGAGTTCAAGACGGAAGACAAACTTTGTTAGTTTTTGTCTAATCATTGTAGCCGAGCTAGTGCTATTCAAGTTTCTAAAGAACATATCCATCATCATAAGTTAGTTCTTATTTTGGGTTCTCAAGAGTAAGAGTCCCGTAGTGTTTTTAATCTCAGAGGTTGAGGTTTTCACTGCGTAACCGAAAATCTGGTGTTCTATGTTATATTTTAATTTCTGCTCAGTAAGGATTGATACGTGCCTTGCAATCCCCATTTTTCAGAAAACAGATTCTATCCTTGTATTTTGACCCTCTCCTCATGGGC
>LYNE01000170.1:110395-128959 GCA_001662545.1 Rosa x damascena | reverse complement strand
AAAAAAAAAAAAAAAAACTACTACATGCAATATATAACGTATGCATGACTCTTATCAATTGTCATAGCCATATTGATCAGAAGCTTTGGCAAATTATCACTCCTCGCAATTATATATTTATGCTAGTCACCGTGGGGGCTAGCATCTATGTTCTGGAGCCTCGATCACTCGAACCAGATATATCACTTACACACTAGCTCTAATGTGATGCCACTCTTCAAGATATAAACAGCTCATATTTGGACAACTACAATATTACTTACAATATTTGCATTATTCCCGCTTCAAATAAGTTCTCATTTACTCTCCTTCAATTAGAGCTAATGTTATACTTTACATGCTTCAATAATGATTACTATAATCTAAGCATGTCTTTAAAATGCGTTAATTTTTTGTAGCATACCCTTTATGCCTACGTGTTAATGTTCAATTTAATTGCAATCCAATTAAAATTACTACATGCATACATGCGGCACTAAATAAGTGTAAAGTGTGGCACTTAAAAATCTTCACCCGGAGCGAGATACCCTAACGGGGTTAGGAGGCTCAAGTCCTCATTCTACCCGGGGCCCCGCCACCGGATAAAGGAGGCCTATAGGCCCTCATTCAACCCCATTGGGTTAAGGAGGTTCATGCCCTCATGGGATCCCACCGGGTCTCGAGGCTCAAGTCCTCATTCTACCTGAGGCCACACCACCAGGTAAAAGAGGCCTACAGGCCCTCTTTCCACCCCACCGGGTCAAGCATCCAAAAATCCTCTACTTGAGCGAGGTATCCTAACGGGATAACTATAAAGGTAGCTCCCTTACATAAGCTAAGGTCCAGTCCCTTGCACTAAAATCCCTGCCCCGAGTGAGATACCCCCAATGGGTAAGCCAAGGTCCAGTCCCTTACTTTTGAGTCATCACACCTCCCGACCATTCTCTACACTTGGGGGACTTATTCATACCACTTATCACAAGTGGAGGTAGTACCCGACCGGGACTATCATTGAGCTTCACGCTCATACTTTCGTGCTATGGTCTATTAATGGAAATATTAAAATTTTTCGCCTATTGTTGATCGCAACAATCAAATTTCATTTACATCCCATTAATAATACCATAGGACTGAACTCACGCAACCTATAACTCGCTCAAATATGAGCGAACGCAATTCTTACACACTCATACTCGGGGGACTATCATGGTCTTGCCATAGTCTCGATATAGTATGACAAGTAGTTACTTCGATACCGAAGATTCATTCTTAGCCTCACCGATATCGTTGAACATAATCTAAGTCCGAATTCCCGTTTTACTAACTACGTGACTTGGGGAACTCAGCGAGTAATAACACTCCAGGTCCTAACACATGACATACAACATATACATATCGTTATGTACACGTCATCGCGTTCAACACACATCTTCGCATCATATGCACTTTGTATCCTATCACAACCACATACATTCTAGACTTATACGTCGTATGTCAACATTACATAATACGTGCATACACACAATGTGTAACATGCATCATATATAAATATTCATGCACCTCGATGCATTTGACTCAAATGTCACTTAGATTTCCCTGGTGCAATCAATATGCTCTTTGCACACTCTTATCTTATTTGTAGGTACTAGTTCGATGATGAGGGCCCCGTGACACCAACCTACCCGTAGAGTCCCTTCTTGCTTACGGAGTTGGGGGACTCGTATGGGTATGGCGTTCAACATGGTCGTCAGTCATACTTGGCGGCATTATATTTTAAACTCCCCAACCAAGAAGCGCCTCTTACTCGGAGACTTAGGGGACTTGTACATACCGCCTATATTACATATCATCAAGTATAAGCAACAACCTCGTAGGTGGCGCCTGCGACATGGTAAGTCCCGCCTACGACATGCATTCCGGAGACCGACACTCGAGCTACCTTGCTATGGTAAAGGTCGGCCGGTATCTTGCTAGGAGGTCATCCTCCCATGCTCTCCAAAAGGCTTCAAGAGAAGTAATATGTGTATTATTGTCCCACATCGGAAATATAGAATAGAATGAGACTTCCTTTAGCTATAAGAGGAAGTCCTCCCCTTCTTGGAAAGGGATGGGATCCATGATCCCCACACTTGTATCATTACAAAGGTTACTTGGCCTTACTCATAGTGAAATCTCTCTAAGTGGACGTAGCCTTGCCTCAAGGGCAAGGTGAACCACTATACATGCTTGTGTGTGTGTCTCTCTCTCCCCATCATGATCCATACTTAGTTCCCATTCTGTATTCTCACACGAAACATCAAACATAAGTAACGTCTGGGCGGCTCCGAGCCCCTACAAGTCCTCGAACTCCTTAAGCAAGAAGGGACTCGTTAACCTGCACAACAAAGACAAAAGCATGCATATGTAGAATGCTTATTGTATTGGGCAACAAATGTGAGTTGCATTGATATGCGTTGGCATATACGAATGTACGAGGTGCATGATACATGTTGATGTATACATGTGAATGGCGCCGAGTATGATCAAATATGACGTATAAGCTCGAGCACACATGTGGTTGTGTGAACATATGAATTGCATATGATAAACGCGTGGTTCGCGTAAGAAAATGAACGAGGTTACGCTCGGTTTAAGTTGCATGAGTGCCATGAAGGCAAGCGTTTGTAATTCGTGAACAATGAATAAGCGGATGCTTGTGTTTGTTTGGTTTTCGCTCGTATTAATGGAACGCGAAAAAAATTTGATTTGTTGCAAATGACAAATGGTAGAAGAATTTAATGTTCCATTAATGTGTATTATGTTGAGGGGATGTGAGTGGAAAGCTCGGGAATGTCGGAAGGTAAGAGCGTGAAAGCTCGGGGGTGCAGAGAAGACGTGAGCGGGAAGCTCGGGGTGCCGGGAAGGCATGAGCTAGAAGCTCGATGGTTGCCGGGAAGGCGTGAGGAGGAAGCTCGGGGGTTGCAGGGAAGGCACGAGAGGGAAGCTCGGGGATGCTGGGAAGGTAAGAGCGAAAATCTTGGGGGTGTCGCGGAGGCGTGAGCGTTAGAGCTTGGGGATGTCGTGAAGGCGTGAGGGCGAAGCTCGGGGGTACCGAGTAGGTGTGAGAGGGAAGCTCGGGGGTGTCGTAAAGGCGTGAACGAGGAGCTCGTGAGTGGGAAGCTCGGGGATGATGCCCTGAGGCAAGAGCGTGATAGTTGGGGGATGCCGCTAAGGCAAAAGCTTGAAAGCTCGGCAGTGCCGCTGAGGCAAAAGTGTGAAAGCTCGGCGGTGCCACTGAGGCAAGAGCGTGAAAGCTTGGAGATGCGGCTGATTACACGCATTTTTATGCATATAATTATATCTAAAACACTGTAAATAAATTAATTCTCAAGTTAATTATTATGTAATTAATCAATTTTATTTATATTGTAGTAAATAAGCGGAGTTGTGGATTTCGAAAGAAGTTGTGCAAAATTGGAGGAAAATAGAGTTTCCGAAAAAAGGACAAAAAAATCAACATTGGTCAACTCGAGCGAGGATGCGGAAGCCGACTATCCCAAAGATTATCTATGTGGATGTGCTTGAAGATTGGAGGAAGAAACAATCTTAATTAATCATTAATTTTGCACGCCTAATTAACCATGCATGCCTAAGCCATTTGCACGTGCAAGCAATTAAACATTGTTTGCTTAATTGGCTTGTGCCATTTACAGGGCTGCACATGTTCAACCAAGCAAACCTGATCATTTTTTCCACCACGCAAAAACGGAGGCCTGGGATCTTCTCTTCCTTCTTTGAGCAATCACAGCCACACATTATCAAATATACTCTCCTCTCTCTTTGAGATATTTAGACCCAGACCCCATTCCTCTATTCTCTCTGACCTCACCTAACAGTAGCCGCACACCTCAATTCTCTCTTCCTTCTACAACAGTGCCGAACCCACCTCCATCTCTCTCTCTCTCTCCTCCATTTTTAAATCTCTTACCATTTTCTCTCACCCATCACCTCACACTCTCTCCTCTTCCCTTCTTCATTTGTTAATTCCAATCTTTTAGGATTGGACACTCAAGGCCTCAAGGGAATCATCATCAAGAGTATCACACCTTAATTTGGGTAGTTGAGTGAAGAAATTGCTTGATTCATACTAGCTCATAGCTAGAAGTGACCAAGCTAACTCTCCCCTCTCTTCCTTATTATCTATTTCATAATTTTTATATACTATTTGTTGATGGATTCTTGTATGAGTTGTGAGTAGTTCAATTTTGGGAGTTAGGGTTGTGAAGCCCTAACTCATCTTATATAAATATTGGTGCTTTAATTTTAATAAATGCAATTTTCATTATGTATGCTTTAAATCCGAATGAATTGGTCCTTAGAAGCATGTTTCTAGGCTTTGTCACCCTTTGAAATTATGTTGTGGGCAATTGTGATGAATAGATTGATAAATTGACAACTTATTGGTCTTGTTGCATCTAGGATTTAAGTGTGGTAACCATTAGCTAGCTTAATTGTAGCTAAGCTTGCTTGGGTTTCTATTATCTTGCACTCTAGGCCTCTAATTTTAGATATTGCGGCCTTAACCGGCGTAATGCCTAAGTTAGAGAGTTGATTGTGGCCCTAACCGGCATAATCGATACACCGAAAGGATAATTGGTTTAGTAGCCTTGACCGGTACTAAATATGGGACTTAACACATATAGGAAATGCATGCATTTGTGAAATTGACATCGATATTTGCAAGAGAGTTAGTGTGAATCACCCGACACTCCCATGTTCCTATTAATTTGAAATCTGAATTTTAATTTCTTGCTTGATAATTAGTTGTTTGCTTTTATTTTGGTTTGCTTTTAATTTAGTTAATTCCCAATTCAAAACTCCCAAACAAAATTCTACCTTCCATTGTGCATAACTCATTTGGGCTACAAGTTAGTGGCTTTGATTAGGCTTAGCGTTTGATTAGGCTTAGTGTGAGCTAAGCCGAGCATTGCCGAGGCTTGGTGCCTTGTGAATATTATTTTGCTTTATTTTATTTTTATTTTTCATTGTATGCTTTTAAGTTACTCTAGCGCCAATTACCTCGGTTAGGTCCAACGCCTAATTAATCCCCAAAGTACGATAATCAAGGTTTAATACTTCCCTTACTTGACAACGATTCGTATGCTTGCGAGAGTTTATGCATCAAGTCAGCTGCTAAGGCAAGAGTGTGCAAGCTCTGAGGTGCCGCTGGGGCAAGAGCGTGAAAGCTCGGCGGTGCTGCTGAGGCAAGAAAGTGAAAGTTCGGCGGTGCCGTTGAGGCAAGAGAGTGAACGCTCGGCAGTGTAGCTGAGCCAAGAGTGTGAAAGCTCGGGGATGCCGCTGAGGCAAGAGAGTGAAAACAATCCCCGCTGAGGCAAGGGCGTGCAAGCTCGGAGATGCTGCTGAGGCAAGAGCGTGAAAGCTCGGCGGTGTCACTAAGGCAAGAGCGTGGAATCTCGGGGGTGCCGCTGAGACAAGAGTGTCACACCCCGAATTTTGAATAATTAAATTCAAATCCGAAACGCGATAACTTAACAAGCACAAGAAAAACACATAGAAAATTTTTCATTTAATTTAAGCAACAAAACAACTGAGCTCACAATGTCAATACCGACTCGTTCTTTAGAGTCACATATTACATTACAGATAGTTTACAAATCAAACTGAATGACAATTCAATAAGTAAACACACCCACCACAACTCACTACACAGCGAAAGACTTAAAACTAATAGTACCATTCGACGTCCACGCTACCCAACGTACACCTCAGCTTCAACGACGATTAATCGATATTCTAACCTGCACAAAAACCCCTACACCATAGAATAGTGCACCGGGATTGAACAAAACAAACCCGGTAAGCTTTTTAAGCCCGTATGAGTAAACTCAAATAAAGTGACTCACGTCACGCATACTTATAATCTCTCAATTCGTGAGATGAATTAAAGCAACATTATTTAATTTCACAAAACACAACCAAACATCAAGTTCATATCATATCATATCATCTCAATGACAAATCACACTCACTTCCCCTCAACATAAAGCATTTGTCAAAACGATGACCTCACAACTCATTCACAACTCACTACAAGTCTCAAACCATAACCGCACTTACAATTGAATTAAGTAAAATCAGTAATCCCTGCATGGAAACATAGTTCAGGAGAACACATTAAAAACAACAATAGAAATCATATAAATCCCTGCATAGAGTTTAGTTCAGGAATTTACATTAAACAAACAATTCAAAAAGCGATAATCCCTGCATATAACTTAGTTCAGGAGATTACATTAAAACAAACAATTCAAAAAGCAATAATCCTTGCATATAACTTAGTTCAGGAGATTACATTAAAACAAACAATTCAAAAGGCAGTAATCCCTGCATATAACTTAGTTCAGGAGATTACTTAAAATGCAACAATTAGAAGGAAAAGGAAAATCAATGAAGAAGTCAAGCAACCCACACTAAAGTCAATGATTACCCATCAACAATCTCAAACCTCAATCACTCAACACTAATTCCTATCCTCTTCATAACAATCAACACATCAATTATCGCCACTTTGGTCACCACTTTGGTACTATTGTGTAAACTATCGCCACTTTGGTCACCACTTTGGTATTACAATATATTTATTAACACTCTCAAACACAACTTCACCAATGTCACACCATCCAATATATATATTCCACATAAATATATATATACGTAGTCATTCACGCAGGAATGACCACTAATACCAACTATAGTTTTATAAATTATTCCTCTCGAAAATCATTTTATATCAAAACATTGTTTTAACTTACCCATGAACCGTTGTCGATCAAGTTCATATATTTTAAAACAAATAATTTGTTTCGAAAATGATTTAACAATTAAACATGTAATTCTGAGCAATAAATAAATCCGTTCGTAAATGAACCACGTAAGATTTACTCACCTCAATCCAGCTGCGTCTTCAATACAGCCTAAAATCACAATCACAACCGTCCGCCCAACCAAAACTGTCAGTCACTTAATCAAAATACGATCCTAACTTAGCAATTGATTCATAACACACTTAAACGACAATCGAACGGTCAGATTCTCACAGATTGCCCTTGGGATCATCCTATCAAAATTATTCGAAGATCCAACAATCAGATCTTCACGGATTGCAAACTGAAGATAATGTGTAAAACCAAAACCCTAGCATGCATCAACTTTCTCCAAAATAACCTTATAATATATCAAAACGACCGTGTCGATGAGTAGAACATAAACTGAAAACAGAACACAAAAATAAGGCGAGACGCGCCACCACGCGCCGCCACAAGCAGTGGTTCAGATTGTGGTCAACCACGGCGGTCAACGCCGGATCAACCACCTCCGATGCCAAAGTCACCAACTACAAACATGTTCAAAATGAAGAGATGAGCCACTTTTATACCTGGAGCAAAGTGAGATTCGGTCTAAATCGTCCTAGATCAAGCTTGGAAGTTGGATCACTCTCATGCGTCTGATCAGATCCTAGATCGAATCAGGACCATCAAAAAAGTCAAACCTTGATCTAGCGCTCTACACCCCAAATCGAGATGCAAGGCCTATATGGGGATGATCAGCAGGAAGAGGCAATCCCAGAACCGCGAAGAGATAGATCGGGAAGTCGCCGGAGATCAGAAAACCGGTCGGATCCCGAAAGCATAAACTTTGGGCACTCCGATCTGCTACTTCCAACGAGGCACCGATCAACTCACCACCACAGGGAAGTCGGCGAGACAAGTCTGAGTGTTCCTTGGCTTGTCCCATCGCCAGAGGTGGCCGGAGATGAAAGATCCAGTCGGGTCGAGATGCCGGGTTTTGCCTCGGGTCGGGTTGCGCGGAGGAGAGAGAATAGAGAGAATCTGGGGGAGAAAATGAGAAAATGGGAAATTTTGGGATTTAATGAAAAATCCCGAAATTTCTCATATTTATAGAAATTTCCCAAATTTTCAATTGGTCATAACTTTCTCATACGAACTCCGATTTCTGCGTTCCATATGTCCACGAACTCGTATCGACGTGCTCTACAACTTTCGTGAAGGAGTTTTTCGTGAAAGCTCAGAGATGCCGCTGAGGCAAGAGCGTGAAAGCTCGGCAGTGCCGCTGAGGCAAGAGCGTAATCGTTGCTAATTATGCTGGGCTGTATGTACCAGCCCCCGAAGTCCTTAGTGAAGGAGGATTTTCAGCAGGGTTGATACCAAAGCGTGGCTTTGTGCCGTATTATGAGCATAATTAGTGCAAGTGCGTCGTCTATCTAGAATTGGTCGGAGCGAATGCTTATGCCCTTTCTGGTGGGCCCCTACTAGGTCCTCTAAGGAGTCCCCCACTTCTGGCTATAAACCTCCGTATGGTCGGAAAATTGTTTGATGAGGGTAGCTGCGTATAAGCAATGGGTGTTAGGTAGCAAACCTAATCTTTGATACCCAAGTGTCGGGGGTTAACTGCCGGATCAATGGCTGCCGTGGGTTGCATTAACCAGTCCCTTTACGCTTTCCCGGAGGAGAAAAGTTTGACTGCAATGCCGCGTAGCAATCATTGTCATTATGAGGCGTTTCCTTACCGCTTGGCGGTTGGTCGTCAACCATAGACTCATGGAGTCTAGACCCGTTTAGGTCTCTTTCCCGTGGAAAAAGTTTGACAGAGTATGGTGCCCAGAGACTAGACCATATATTTACATATAGAGTATATGTAAAGGTTGTAATTGTATGAACAATGACTAACAAGCATAGCAAGTAATATTATGTGGATCTTATGACCATCATGCACAATAGCTAGTGGCAAGTGTAATGGGTGTCCATATAAAATTTTGGGAGTAGCCTCCGATGAAGGCTATGAAGCATTATGAACCTAGAACTTAACTAAAGCATGTTGGATATATTTGAGCGAGTTAGGTTGTGTTCGAGCAAGTTGGGTGTAGTTGAGCGGATAGGCGTTGTGCAAGCATGTGGGGCGTCGCCCAAGCAAGTCGTGGCCATGCTCGATACCCAAGCGATTTGTAACCATTGCAAGTGTTTATCCGAGCATGTTTTAATTAAGTCATAAATGTCACAAGCTTTTAGGTGAGTGTCACATTTAAATTGATTTAAGCATGACATGTGTTTAGCATGTAAGGCCTAGAAAGTGTTGCCAAATCTAAGAAATGTTGTAGGCATGCTTTTAAAAGTAGTAAAAGCATGTAAAGGTATGGCAATGGCTCTAATTTCAAGTGCGTAAAAGATAAGATATGGTTACTTATCTTATGCCGATTTGGAGCGAGTTGGAATTAGAATTGATATAAGTACCCAAATCATGTTGGAGTTGTCCAAGCATGACACTCCATTGCTCCGGCGCAACACCCTAGTAGAAGGATGATGATTTCATTCATTGGAGAGGTGATCGGTGATTATGTCTCCTTCAAACAAACTAGGTGATTAGTACATGAGTTTGTAAAATCAACATCGATAATTCACACGTGTGCTTTGATAGACAAAATTATTTGTATCAACCAAGCAAAGTGCGCAAGTAGTTCGTTGAAGACAAAACCATTGATTACTTAGAAATCTACTTTGAGCTTTTAGAGTGACAGATGAGTATACGAAACTCAATATATAATAGCAATTGAATGATGGCAACTATGCCCTGGGCATAGAAAATAAGATGCATATACACATGAAGTCCATTTGTAACAAGTTCATCATGAATATGCTATTGGCAACACTGAAATCATATTATAGAGTCATGCATGGCGGCTATGTCATGGGCATAAATAATAAGATGCACCCATTGTATTTATATGGCATTAAACTAAGTTGTAGCAGACCATGCATATATTTGAAATATGACAAATAATGCTTCAGTGCTATCTCCTTTGCAAGTGTGCAATATGTTATAGTATATAGAGTGCTTGTGAGATGCACACACGGCAACGTAATGCAAGCAATTTATACTTTTGAGAATATATTCGGATCAAGCAATTGTCAATGAATATAATATATTAGCTAACATAAGTCTAACATGGCAGAAAAAGCGAGCAAGTAGCAGTAGCGTAGCTAGCTTGTCGATGAATATAATATAGCCTAGATTGTTTAGGCAATAGGCAAATGTAAATGCACATTTCTATCAAAAGTGTTAGTCAAATGTATACCAAGTCTCAGTATTGCTGCATATATATGATAAAGTTTTTTGCATGCTTTTGAGAAAAAGAATCAAGGCATATACCATTATGAAAACAAAGATGCTAGGCATATATATGTCATATGGACAGGTGTAGGCATTGCATACTAATTACTTTTCATTGTAACATATCATCATGTGCAGTACATAACTATTCATGGCAAGTGCGTTGACCAACATTGAACATAGTTGACCATCCTTGACCAACATTGACCAGGTGTTCACTAGGCTTGTTCGGCGTTGACCAACCCTGATTTGATGTTGACCGAGCGTTGACTTGACGCTAACAGGCCAAAGTTCATAGTACGTGACAAAGCCTTTGTGTTGGCTTCCCACAGACGGCACCAATGTTAACATTAGAACCGAAGGCTCTAATTAACGTTAAGAATGAGAGAGAGAGAGAGAGAGAGAGAGAGAGAGAGAGAGAGAGAGTGAGAGAGAGTGAGACACAAGAAGTATAGTGGTTCGTCTCCCGCCTTAGCGGGAAACTACGTCCACTTGAAATGTTGTACTGGTGTTTGGGCCTTGCGGCCCAAGAGGATTACAAAGTGTTGTAATGGAGTCATGTTTAAGTGGGAGGAGGTGTCCATTTTATAGGTAAGAGAACCCCTCTCATTTACATTTTCTTAGATGTGGGATGCAAAACCACTATTCTAGTCTTAGAAAGCATGTTTGTGAAGGTAATTTGCCGAGGCCGAGAAGGTTGCTTCCCGGCGACGTATTGGCCGCCTCAGACCACCGTGGCGTAGCTTGAGTGTCGAGGTACGAGATGTATATCGTGGTCGGGTCCCACCATGGCTTGTAGGCCCACTAAGAGGGTGTTATTTATGCTTGGTGAGATAGCAAACTAGCTTGCTAGTAGAAGTATCTACAAAGATATTCAAGGATTTGAATTTGTTTAAATGATGCAAAAGAGATGATCATGTGGAATAATTCTATTGGCTCTTGTTATGTAGACCAATGAATTAATTCCTTGAATAACTAGATGAAGTAGAAAAGGAATCAAACATCAAGGATGTCATTCCCTTATATATAGAGGCTACTATCAACGTGAAAATCACCATTGAATATCCTCTCTCACTCACAAATCCAAGCTTCATTCTCTAGTCTTCATAGTTTGTATTATTGACTAAGGAGAAGAAGAAGTAGTGCAATACATCCTCTTCCTAGCCGTCCCTTGGAGCTACTTTCTTTCAAGATCTTCAAGTGTTCAACGTTATCAAAGTTTTGTCCATCATCCTTCACAGTGTAATTCATCTTTTTCATTATGAACTTTAGTTTTGCTTGGTTTTATTTTGAAAACTATGTTTGATTAGTTAATATGACGTTAGGGGTCAAGTTTAAGGGCAGTTTACATATTTGATAATATAGTTATGTTTTCTACATCTTGATTGCTATGTTGCTTTTGTGAGATTGCTTAATTAATCTCGAATTACAGATATCTTTTGCATGCATGTTTTATGTGGTTGCAAACATATAGGATTTGCATGTGATTGGAGATAGATTTAGGTAAACAATTCACCTAATTGATTTATGAACCTGTTTTAAAAGTAGTAAAGGCTTTGGACAAAAGTCATCAAGATCAATTAAGAAGGATTGCAGCTAGACATGCTTTCTTGTACTAGGTTGTGCACTTGAGTTGACATTCTTTCTTTGTTCTTATTACGTTGATTGTGTTCTTGATTTGCTAGCTTTCTTGACTATCATTGCATGTTCAATAGGTTTAATTCAGATGCTTTCACTTAGATTAAATATATTCAAGGAAAGTAAAATATGGGAAATTGTTTGCTTTTAACGTTTCACATGGTCAACTTATTTCTCATGACATAGACAATTGAGTGTAGGGAATATAACTTGTTTCATTCATATATTTGTGGTGAATTCCTTTGTTTCTAACGTTCCATTCAAACATATAATTGTAAATCCCTCATTGTTTTTATGTTTTACTTTAATTTCTACATTACAAAACCTAAAACCCCATAATTTACGATTTCATGATTCTTTGATTCTTTATCTTTATATTTTGTGAATAATACTATATACTATACATTTTTTTTTAAGGAGGGCTGATGAGGTTACCCTCAAGCCTTGGTTAATGAAACCATAGAATATCAGGGGGGAACATAGAGCCTAAACCCTAAATTATAATAAATAATGTATTCTAACATGCACTAGTTAGCAAAGAGTGCTCGATTGGATCGATACTCTATTTGCTTTGATAAAGTGGTGACATAACGGAAAGATAGCTCTACTAGGAGAAGCATCATAACCAATAGCGCAACTTTCCTACTATGTTGCCACACGAAATCATATCCGGCAACCCTTCGTTTCATCCTGCCACTAGGAGGTTGCTTCAATTTAAAAACAGATAGCCATCTCGCTAGGCCAGACAAGGCACACTGAATGTGCAGACGGGGACAATGGCCACATTGCTTACCATACTTGGATGGAGACTTATTGGAAACACTAAACAAATTAACACAAAGTGTTCAAACATAAAAATTCGCAGTTTTGAAAAAGTCCTTGCAAGAGCTAATATATACAAGGCATGATGTTTATCCACAGAAGTACAAAGCTTCTGAAGAAAAAAGACTGATGGGTTGGTTATAAAATTAATAACCCAGGCATAGATAAAACTCTTCTTGCATGCATGTTGTCAATGTCAAATTCAAACCTAGAGTCGTTCTAATTTCAAAAATCTAGATCATGATTAGCCCACCTCTTGGAATTAATATTCAAATTCAAATATATGCAAGGTGAGAAGTATGGTGGCTTAGAACTCATCCACGTTGCAATGATAAGGAGATAGGAAGCTATCTAGCTCAAATAGACTGTTGCTCAAGATTAGAAATTTAAAATTTAAACAATTGAAATTCAAAGTTAAAGATATAGCTTAACCCAGCTGATCTTGAGTGCCTATATATAGAGTGCCTTCAGATACAGACGAGGGGAGAAGAAGATGCTATAGAGCAGAAGAAGAAAAGAAATACAGAGAGGAGGAGACGCCCAGAAAAGAAAAGCAATCTGCAGGTATACATATGTCTTCTCTGTGATACATGCATCTCCAATTGATCCTCATATGTCTTATGGCCCTTTAAGACTCTAATAGGCCGTTCATGAACGACCATAACTATTAGAGTCTTCCCATACCAGTCAAGATGGCGTTGTTGTTACTGCTCTCAAATAATCGAGCATTGAAACAAGAGTGGTTGTTCATGAACAGCCAAGTTTTATGCTCAAAACTCCTCCGACATGGCACTGCTCATGCATAGAAACAGTTGTTCATGAACAACCGTTAAAGTGCTTAAAGCTCCCTCCTAAAATGACACTGTCGTCGTCCTCGAATGAAACAAGCAGAAGAATAGAAGTTCTTGCTTCATTTGTGAATGAGAGAAAATAATGAAGTGCTATAGCACTCTTTTCTCTATTCAAAGTAAAAGAGACGATGTACTTACCATTGGTTCGATTGCTCCTGCAAGCATTGAACAGAGCCATCACACCTCCTGCTGCATGTGGTGCCAACTTGAAAAGTCAAACTGTGGAGAAGTAATTAAAGCCTGCATACAAAAGACAAATGCTTTTGAAATCAATATAAAAGCAATTCTGAAAAAATGTATGGATGTAATTTAATTAGCAAAGACAATGTCCAGATGCTTGCAAGTCTTCATATAAGCTTTTTCTTTGTTTTTGGAGGCGGTGGCTTAATAATGAAAGTAGACAAAATAGAGGCCAACGTAATTGGTGGAAGAGAACTCCAAAATGAAAGGAGGTTCTCACCGAATGCTCGAAGAAGAGCCAAAAGATCAATGAGTATGTGGTTTTCGACAGAGAGCACTGACAAGTGAAAACAAGAAAGGTCAATTGTCAAATACGTGCGAGACAAGAAAACTCAATCTCTGAATCAAAGATTCTCATAAAGAAGGGTCTTTTCCCAAGATGCAAGAGGTGAAGAATCAAGGAGTATGCACCCCCGTCTATATAGAGTGGATATGTCGTTCACTAGATAAGGCTGGATTGATACATATGGAGGAAGTTTAGTTGGGTTGATTTGAAGCCCAAGCCAGGTGTCCAAATCAATCACCCACTTGAAGCATATCACTTCAATTATGGTCCGTTGTATTGTCCGACAACAAGGGGAAAAGCAGCCCAAAGCCCATTCCAGATTTCAAGGCCCACTGCAAACCTCATGTACATCGGGTCCGTAGATCTGATCAGCAGACACTACCAAATTGGGTGTCCAAAAGATATACATTTAACACGTGCAAAAAAATACATACACCTATCGAACCCAAAAGTTGGTACAAAATCAGAAATACAAATTCATATAAACTATAGTCGGTTTGATCCCACAATGGGTACGTAGGCAATCTAGCGACCTATTAGATGTAACAAGAAATTTAAACAGAATCCCTGACTCCACCAGTCAAATTCAGTTAGTCCTAAATTAAATCACTGACTCCAGTTAAATTCTCCCAACAACAGAAATACAAATTTATGTGAACTACAATGGTTTGATCCCTCCTCAAGGGTATGTAGGCAATCTAGCGACCTACTAGATGCAACCGCAAGTCCAAACAGAATCCCTGACTCCTGGTTCATCCAATACAAATCCCTGACCTCACCAATCAAATTCATCAAAACACCAAAAAAGTCAAATTGTTCCCAAAATGACTTCAGACACAAATCCAAAGTAAATCGAATCTCTAGTTCATTCACACCAAATTCGTCCAAACACTATTCATATTCCAAAAAGCAATACCCTCCAATGGGTCATGCACCTATTGGAACTCTTGGACTATGAGTGGCTTGATCCCTCTTCAAAGATACGTAGGCAACCCATTCAAATATCTGGGTGCAGCCGGAAAAACAACAAACAAACACACATCCACAATTGGTTTTTTCATAAATGGAATCAAAGGGTGTTTCCCTGTAATAAGGGAATACAATTAAGAGACATTCTGTCTTGAATGGGTCGAACCCAAAATAATTAAAACTCTATTCACTAAATGAATACGAGTGAAATTATGGTGGGTGACATTTACGCTCACTATGTGCAATATTTTTACCCAACACTAAGGAAATAAACAACTTAAACAAAAAACCAGCAGAAACCCAAATAGGGCCCATCAACAAAGTCCAGGCTCAGAAGTCGGGGCCTGCAAAGATTTTGTTCAGCCCATCTCTCCAAGCCCAAGTTAGTAGCTGCAACACCACCTTCATCTTGTCACCAAAACCACCATATCACTACCCGTGCCGGATCCCCACCCCCAATGTGCCTCCTCCGCAATTGACCCATTGGCCGGTGGCACAAAGCAGCGCCGCCGCTACCCCGCCATGCCTGAGTCCCCATATGCAGCGCACTTGCTCCCAAAAGCCCTCCTGCCCCCACACCACCAGTCTCAACTATCCACCCTATAGCCACCTACAGATCCACAATGGATGTACACCAGACTCCACACCGTACACCAAATAATCGAGCCATCGATCTCCTCCCCTCTTTCCCTGATGGCGACATGTCTTTGTTCAGACCCGGGTACGATCCAGCCCCTCTCCTACCCCACCCCAACGCCGTATCTCTTTCCCAGAAGCAGCCACTCCCTTTAGCACTGAGAAACAACTCACGACTCCTCCCGACCCCTAACTTTGAGAATAGATTTGCTCATAAAGCAAAATTTTTGTCTGGCAGCAACCCCTATACTTCGGTGAGGCCAAAGGCCATCACCAGCTTAGCTGGCCAGGGACGCACGAGACCAGCAGTAAGATCTACGGTTTGGGACAGCGTGGAGCGCATTCTAGAGAGAAGTTGATGATTTCTATAGTTTTTGTTTTCCTATATACTCTACTTTAATTCTTTATTTGTTACATAATTACTTTTGTATCCTTAATCACCGGCTTGAATGATTCCTACTTATTCCATACTGATAATTGATATTTTTACAGGGTTAAATTGCTTGTTACTTTTAGCATATCAACCCTCCTTTTCAGAGTTTTGTGGAACTTGGCCAGATGCATAATGCATTTGACTTATTGCAGTAGTGGTGTTGAATATTTTAACTAAACTTTAAAAGTGGGCCAAGCCTTTTAGCTGAAATTTCTTCATCTTTGGCTTTTTCTAAAAATCATAGAAATCACTAAAATTAGATACCAAACTTTGCTAAAGTCAATTAATGAAAGGAACTGCGGAAATCTATGGCTTGACATATAACAATACCTAAAGAGAATTATCCCAAACATCTGGAGATGCGCGTACTGTGTTGGATATAGAATCCCACCGAAATCCTGTATGCTCTAATAAATATAATTCACGATGTAAAATGCGAAGCTTATTAAATTTACTATGACTTGGTCAAGCGCAAATTGTTTGCCTACTTGTGCAAACAATTCATCACCTTTCTCTGTCCAAGTTTTTGCTTTGAAAGTAGATGCCTGCAATTCCCCTTTCTTCCTGGTTGAAAAAACAAATTCCCTTTTTTCATATATTCGTACAATATATTTCTTCTTTATTGTTAGGCCAGTCAGCTGTTTTCTTTTCATTATCATCATCAACATTCTTATTCTTGGCAGGGGCTATCTCCTTCTATTTTTTTAAGGGCCATCTACTAGAAAGAAAGAGAGGAAAACAATATCCTAAAGGTATTCTAAGTACTGTTGGTTTTGGGTAAATATAATATCTAGATTCTAGACTAAGTTTGGTAAGTTATAAACTATAAAAAAATAAAAAAAATAATAAATAATAATAAAAAATCAGAAAAGGTTTTGTGGTATAAGCTAGAGAGTAGCAGATATTATCACTTATACATGCATAGATTCATGATTGCAGATTATGATCAAGCTTGATATCAACAAAACCCAACTTCACAATTTAAAGACCTTCATATAATAGACTAAACAAATACAAATAAAACCAATGGGATTCATGATTGCAAATTATGGTCAAGCTTGACATCAGTAAAACCCAACTTCACAGTTTATAGACCTTCATATAATAGACCAAGCAAATGCAAAGTAAACGAAACAGCAAAAAAAAAAAAAAAATCTTACAAAACAAGTCAAATTAAAACAAAGCATAACCAAATTGAATGGAGATCACACACTGTCAATCAATAAGCCTTATACCCTAAAACATCTATAGGTATTCCAAAACTTAAACCTCAAAACACAAAGCCTTAAACATATAGTCTCATAATTTTCATCTAGAAAACCGAACATATTTCATGCAAAACTCATAGAGATTCTTATGAGAGCTTGGATTGATTACTTAAGAAATACATATTGTAGCAAAACAACGATAACATTAGCTCCATACTTCAAATCATTATATATATATATATATATATATAAACAACACAAATAATTAATATAAAAGAAATTTTGGTAAACGCTGTTGGTGATGAAAGAAGAGAGCAATGAGAATGACAGGAGAGATGAGAGAAAACTTGAGAAGAATAGAGCGACGTGAGAATATGAAAGAGAGCACGTTTTTTTTCTTCTTTTCTTATTCTCTTTATTTTGGAAAATATTTCTCCATGTTTTCTAAAATATGAGGGGATTTTCTTAAGAGTGATTCTAGTTGGACCTCCATCTTTTTTCAATTATCAATAGACTTTGTCAACCCGTATGAAAAGACAAATAAGGACAAAAGTAGAAAAAGAAAAAAAAAACAAATACTCTTCTTACCTTTCTATTAATACAACATTTAATAAATTGCTTTTCTTTTCTTTTCAGAATTTCCTTATATTACCTATATAATTTTATAATTTACCTAAAATAATTAATTTATATACATGACTCCATTATTTAATACAAAAATACATTCAAAACAATCTGATTTGAACCACCAGGTTATAGTGGGGTGGTAGAGCCTCCAGGTGTGGAACCCCCACACCCGGGTTCGAGCTCCCTCTCCTACACCTAGTGGCCAGTTTGTGGTTGATTTTTCCCCATAGACGGTGTAGTGGATTAGTCTGGCTCCGCTGGGATACCCTGCATGGGTGCGTGTGTCGCTAACTTATTAACGCTGACCTCCCCCAATAAAAAAAAAAATCTGATTTGAAATTTCTTTATAATTAATTCATTGAACATTTTGGTGTAGTTATTACTAATTAAGATCCGAGATCAACTCATTTTAATTAGATTTAATCGAAATATATTATTTTAGGAGAATTCCACAAATGGTCACTCAACTATGACTCATTCGACACTTTGGTCACTGAAGTTTCAAATATATCACTTTGGTCACTCAACTATTACAGTGTCAATCACTTAAGTCACCCAAAGAGTATTTTTTATAATTTTTTTTAAAAATTAACAAAGTGACTTAAGTGATTGACAATGTAATAGTTGAGTGACCAAAGTGATATATTTGAAACTTCAGTGACCAAAGTGTCGAATGAGTCATAGTTGAGT
>LYNE01000170.1:85964-99299 GCA_001662545.1 Rosa x damascena | reverse complement strand
CCCCCCCCCCCAACAGTACAGGGACAAAGTTGGAACAATATGACATAAAATATTATTGCTGGGTCTACTTAGAAATATGCTGGATACAAATAGAAAGACCCATAATGGAATCTCCCTTGGCCACAACTTGGAGTTACAATCACACACAACTCTAGGCCCAATCTTGAAGCACTGGAATCTTGGACTACAAAATTTAGCCACAAAGTTGAAAATGTTACATCGCGGCAGGAATATCTGTACACTAAAACCAAAATACTAGCTGCATGTCACACTCTTGATTTTCAACACAAATAAAAATTGATATATAATCTCATAATTATACATACGTGATGGTTTAGCCATCAATACAAAATACTTGGAAAACTTTTTCCCTTTAAAACCAAGTACAAACTGATGCCCTGAACTCACTATGTCAATACAGACCAGTTCCACAGAGTCATATATTACATAAGTTTACGAATTAAATTGTCACAACAAAATAAAACATAAATGCTCATCAGAGCATACTACACAACGGAAGTTTTAACAACGGTAAAGTCACAAAAATGGCTTCCTACCCTAATGTTGCAAAGACGCTACCTCAGCTTCAGCCACGATTATCCTGACCTGCAGAACTAACCCCTACACCATCGAATAATGCACCGGGTTGCCACACAACAAACCCGGTAAGCTTATGAAAGCTTGTATGAGTAACTCAAAACAACCACTAAACAACTCACACCAAAACTAAGGAAAACAACTCACACCTTGATCTCCTTATGAACACGTAATAAAGGAAAGCAACTAACTTTTTGATTCCTTTCAAAACGTAACAAAAGAAAACAACTCGCTCCTTGGTTTCTATCACTACAAAATAAAGAAAACAACTCACACCTTGATTTCTTCTAAATCGTAAATAAGGAAAACAACTCACTCCTTGATTCCTTAAACATAAACTCATGAGTTAGATATAACCTCGCTCCGTTACCCCATGAGATACACTAGCAGACAAACTAGAGCTCTAACTAAAATCATAACCACTCGTCCCGCCAAAGATGTGATTACTCTATATATTGCCTAAGGTCACCATCTGACCTTAATTCCTCAGACTTCTCAGTGCCTCAGAATAAAACATTAAAGAAGCCGCACAAGACTCAAAATGTTACACAAATCTCAATGCTTTTCAAAACAATAGAAATCCACATTTCCACAATCATTTGTTTTCCGAAAAGTACACCACAAAACAATAAATGAGTATAATTATGCATATTGTTTTCATCAATCGACAAAAACCACCAATACATATATATTTCACGTAAATATATATATATATATATACATAGTCATTCACTCAAAAATGCCTACTATTATCAACTATAGTTTGCAGTTAAATAAATAACTCTAAAAAAGATAAAGGTGACTCCGTTCGTAAATGAACATTGTGAGATTACTCACCTCGAAATTCCTGCTGTGTCTTCAATACAGAACAAAGAAGCACAACCACAAAATATCCGTCCAAGAATACTTTGTCAAGTACTTAATCACATTCGGTCTTAACATAGTAACGAATCACAAGCGGTTTAAGTCCGAAACCCCCGTTTTGAATTAAAATCTCCAAAAGTGATGTCAATCGAGGCGAAACCACATCTAAGACCACTCAATGTCTCCATAATACTTCTATGATTGATATGTCAAAACCATAAGTCGATCAAATGCTCGAATCCTCACGGATCGAATAATCGAACGGTCCTAAACCATAAGAATCATAACAAATTCATACGATCTCCAAAAATTACGTATTATATATTGAAACGCTCATATCGATGAGTAGATAATATATAAAACCAGAAACTGTCATTCCATGGCTGGAACTCCGCCATAGAGCCGCCACCGGCTAAACTAAAAACCATCTTAATCCAACTGTCCAAAATGTCAAAAACACCAAATAAAACATCTTTAATACCTGGGGTTCAAGCTAACTCGGCCTAGATCGCCACTATCGCTGTCACAAGCTTCCACGCACTGTTCATCGTGAGTTTATCCGATTCCAATGTTTATCGATCAAAACTACCGCCATGGATCGATTGAGGATGCTCATACGAACTCAAAACAAAAAGTTTGAAGTCATGACGTGGCTGGAGCTAGGATTTCCGACTGAGTCGGACTGCACTCGGGTTCACCATTTTCCAGCGCCGCATATGGTGAAAATCGTCGCTAGAGGATGTCACAGGGAGGAGCGCACGATGGAGGCAAAGAAGTCTGTCCAAGTTTTAGGGCCGAAGGTTGCCGAAAAAGTCGGGTCGGATTGGTCGAGTACTGGTCGGGTCGGGTCACCCGGCTGAGGAGAGAGAACGGAGAGTTTGAAAATTTTCCGGAAATGGAAGTTTCCAAAATGAAAATAGTAAATTTCCAAAAATGGAAACCCTTATTTATAGAATTTTCCAAATTTTCAATCGCTCATAACTTTCTCATATGAACTTCGATTTTTGTGTTCCGTATGACCACGAACTTGTACCGACGCGCTCTATGACTTTCCTGGAGGAAGTTTTCAGAGAATCTCAATGTACAAAAATTCAACCTTCGTACCCCCACAAATCCACACTTTTCGAATAATTGTTCGACTGAAAATAATTTCACATCACGAACAACATACGAATCATGCATAATACTCAAAAGGGTGTGGCTATTGCCACCCTACAAACCACTTTGTTCACCCTACAAACCACTTTGTTCACCCTACAACTTTCTGATTTATTGAAAGACCAAAATACCCTAAAATAAAATTACAATAAAGGATAGTATCTTATTAAAAATTACAATTTGTTTTCTTATTCCCTATAGAACACGTACTTAAACTTGAAGCTTAATCTTTTCAATCATCATTAAACCCTAACACTTTGTTTTTAGCATTCATCATCTTCAATTGTTTTCATGTTATGTATGTTAACAACTATGCCTCAAAAATAGAATTGAGTGTAGACACCAATTGTTTTCATTTTGTAAGACGATTGGATTATTAAAGAAGGTTGGACTAATGCTAAGTATATTGAGTTGAATGTGGTGATGGCGGACAAATTCGTATGAGGTGACAATGAAAAGTGTAGTCTTTATTGGGGTTTATGGATTCTATGAAGCTTAAAAGACTATTAAGCAGCCTTTTGCTATATCCTCTGTTGACAATTTCATGATTATCATTAAAACCTGTTCATTTTTCATGGACCAAATAGGTACCGTTTGACTATGTAGCAATTGATGAGTAAGGCAGCAATTGTTAACTAATTGTTAATATGGTCACATATTTTCCCTTGTTTGTTACTAACATATGGTTTTTTTTTTTTGTTGATCTGGAATATATGGTTCATATTTTTAATTTTTTTTATATATCTGAAATATATTGTTCATATTAACAATTGGTTTCCTCTATTTGTTGCATATTTGGTTTCCTCTATTGATATCTTTTTGCTATATCCTCTGCATTTGTGTTAGAACCAAACAGTTGTGATCAGGTTTCTCGATTGGTTGCATATTGACTTCCAAAACTACTTAAAGTTGACTAAAGCATTAGATTAGACTAGTGACTTTCCAGTTCATTTGTTGTTTCCCTGGTACTGATCTAGTCCATCATTTGAGATGCATTACATTGACCACAGCTTCCCTCTATGTATTGAAGCAAAGAAGGTAGTGGAGAAGCTGGTGGACTTGAATATTGATTTCTTGAAGAACATATATCCTAAGATCGAGTTGGAAGGCCCTCGTCTTTATTGCTTCTTGTATAATGGGTTTTGTCGAGCTCCCTGAGGAGGTTGATCCTTTAACCTTGATTATGAGGATTTCCTACATTCTAAAAAAACAGAAGAGCATGTAGGGAAAATGGTATTTTGGGTACTATAAATGGGTGACAAAGTAAACTTGAAACTAAAAATTTATATGTAGGGTGGGAAAAGGATGTAGAGTGAACAAAGTGGTTCATAGGGTGGCAAAAACCGCACCTTACTCAAAATTCGTACAACTGGTCCATTATTAATTACAATAATTAAATAACGAAAATCCAGATCATCACACTGCAAACACTCTTCTAATGATGAGATGGTCCAAAACAAATTCGTTTTGGAGAGGAGAAACTAACAAAAACCAAATATCAGTTTGGACCTATACCTTTGGTTAATTTTACGATGACAATCATCTTCAAGCAGCAAAGATAAATAAAGCTCCAACAAGTCTAAGCTTCAATAACCATATATAACTACACTACTACAAATTTTCCCAAACCCCACTGATTTGAATTAGTCCCTATTGGGACAAAGCATACTGATAAGGGTGGCTGATGGCATTAGCCACTATGCAGCCACTAATGGGAAATCAGCCCCCTCTATTGCAGGTTCTAATGGGACTAAGCACACTGTTAAATTATCAGTGTGATGCCTTTAACCAAAGAAAAATTGCATCCAAATCAGTGCCAAAGCAACTGATCCAAATAACAGTGGCTTCGGAATTCCACTGATATCAGTGGCAAAATCATTAAACTGGAATAAAAAAAATAGCTGCCAAATACTAGCAAATACTAGTATTTGGCACCTGGCACCTCTACATTTCATCTACCGTATACTATATAAAAAAATGCCTCATACAACAAATTCGCGAACTAAAAATAATTCATTACATCCAGAGACAACAAAATTTCTTCTCCACAACTGCAACCCTTCTTTGATATGGACAAACTCTTTCAAAGCAAATGGCAACGTGCTCACAGTACCTGAAGTTCTAGAAAAGAAGAATTAAATTTTGCACTGTGAAGTATTATCTAGCAAGTAGCAACCTATGCATTCAATTCTGTAAGAAATCCAAACATGACATTTACAAAATAATGTGTAGAAAAATACCTCATCCATAATACCATTCGGCAAATCTTCAAGCATCATACAATGTAACCTGACCCCAGCTATAGGCCTATGCACATTGAAACAGAAAGGCAGTTTAATAAGCAATAACTGAGTATGACAAACAGTTATATTGAGATAGTGCTATTGGCAAAAGTGAATGAAAAAAATGAATTTCGTATCTGAGTCGATATTCATTGAACTCAAACATTTAAACCAAAAACATTACTGAATTGAAAGCTAAAACATTCTGAGCTAAAGGTTGGTCAGAATTTCTTGTTAAGGCAACTCATGAGTCCTTTATGATTCAAATGTCGCAGAAGGTCAGAAAATCAAGTGACTAATTCAAGTCAACATTCATTGCTGAGGATGAAATCTATTGCCTAAACCTCAAACTATCATTGATTAACACTATTGATATGATTAATATGTTGTAGAGTACAAACAAATAGAAATGTTATAAATTCATGAATAAAAGCCTTTACCTGTAGCTTCATTTATCTTTGACAGTGAACATATGAAGCTATTGTTTGATTTTTCCCTCTTGCTCAGTGATTTCCAGTTGTGAAACAACGCTGATACTGCACAAAGTAATTTTGAAAATGAAATTAGCTGCATTATGTGAGTAGAAATTTTGATAATAGCATTAGTTTGCTATACAATGTCAACAAATGTAAATATCAGAATTCTTTGATGATCAAATTGATAGGGGAATAGCAGAACACATGAATAT
The DNA here is from genome assembly GCA_001662545.1 of Rosa x damascena. Taxonomy (NCBI): domain Eukaryota; kingdom Viridiplantae; phylum Streptophyta; class Magnoliopsida; order Rosales; family Rosaceae; genus Rosa; species Rosa x damascena. Next base: position 93,710 of record LYNE01000170.1, on the reverse strand, counting down.
GATAATGATGTACTTGAGCAAGAAGGAAGTTCAAAGTATGAAAGTAAGAAACAGTGGGTTCGAAAACATGATGTAGTTGAGTAAGAAATTGAAGATCTTTTTCATGAATATAAATCATTGGTTTCGAAAGCAAACAATATCATTATAGAAAATTTCAATTGATAAACCAAATTGAAGCTCTTCTTTGTCATTCAAAATATGAGTTCTTCGAGTTAAAGAGGTACTCAGTTGAATTCAATTGAAATAAGGGATTGACAATGGATTGGATCTGTAATTTGACTGAAAAAAAGAGAGTAAAAGATAGTGACTGATAGCTAACTAACCATAAAAAGAGGGAAAAAAAACCACAAATAGAGAAAAAACTAGCCATAAATCTCTAACTTTGTCCTAGAAATCAGAAACCTTCATATGAATATCAGTGGAAAAAGAAGAAACAACAAAAACATCAATCAAATTCAGAAAACCATACCCAGAAGCTCGCAACCCTGGGCTCGAAGATCCGCAAATTCTTCCTGCAAAAGCGATATAAGAAAAAACAATTGAATCAGAAACCAAACGAAGGCGGGAGCGAAATTTCACAAATTAACACACGAGCTAGAAGTTCCCAACCCTTGACTCAAAGATCCTCAAATTATTCCTGCAAAACCGATATAAAAACAAACCGCACTGAATCAAAAACCAAACAAAGGTGCGGGCGAAATTTCAGAAAGTAAGAGACGGGTGCAGTTGATTACGCGATTACACCAACTGACCACAATTTCCCTTCGATCCCTCTATCTCTTCATGCAAAGCGAAGAAACGCACCGTATCGGATCTCGAATTCCTTGATCTCCTCCTTGAAGGCTACATATAGATATAGAGGAGAAGATGAAGCAATCCAAGGTGAGTGAGGTAACAGAGGCCAAACATGCACGATGTCTCTGAGAAGATTCAGCCTTCAATCTCGTTTCGAGAGAGCAAAGTAATTATAAAATTTGGTAAAGTGATCGACAGTGTTAAGACCGCACTGTCGGTGTGTGGGTTCTCCATGTTGGAGAGAGAGAGAGAGAGAGAGAGAGAGAGAGAGTGTGTGTGTGTGTGTGTGTTAGTGAGAAGTGTGAGAGCTGGATCTAGATGAACCTGAGGGAGTGAGAGATATAGGGTTAAACTGAAAGTGCGAGAGACATATCTAGATCTAGAAGAAGTTATGAAAGAGATCTGATCGGGAGAGAGGGGCCTTTTTGTATCTCCCGTTGGTTAAGACCTCCACTGATCCAACGGTTACCACTGAATATTAAAAACAGAGAAACCCCCAAGTTGATGGACACTAGTTAACCCTGCCCACCGATACACTCTATTGGCCCAACCTCAATTATCCCTGGGCACTGATCATCAGTGTGATGAAACAAATTCACACTGATCTTTTGATTGGTTTCTCCCAAAATCACAAAACAAAACTATTCCATTTATGTTGACACTGTTAACAGTGTCATTGAGATTAAACAATTAATATGTTCTATATACTGTTCATAATACACACTGATGGTCAGTGAGAGGGAAAAAAAACCCACCAATCTTTTATATTAGTGTAATACTATTCATTTTGGGACTAAAGATTTTTTGGTGGCTAAAAAAGGGTGCTAATGGGGAAATTTGTAGTAGTGCTAAGTACTTGCACTACTTGAGAATGACTGAAACACAGAAGAAAAAACAAAAACAAAACAAAACATAGAAATAAAGAAACAAATACATGCATATATTCATGAAATTAATCATACGGAATTCTTATAACCACACCACAATTAGGGGAAAGGCCACATTAAAACATATATACATGCTCCAATTCATAACTAGAACGGGCAGAGCCTGAGTAGTAATATCTTTTGTTAAAGGATGAAGAAGGCACCAGAGGCGTTTTGCTTCCTTGAGAAAAGTAGTTTCGGGGCTACCCATTATGATAAATCCGCTTTACAGAGGTAATTAACTTACTGGACTCAGTGGACTGAAAGGAGAAGGATGAAGTAGCTCGACTATAAAAGGAGAGGGTACAGAGCTCGACCATCGGGAGAGGTTATGAAATAAACAAAGTGAAGGGGAAGTGAAGTGAAAGAGGTTACGAAGTAAAGGCGGAATGCCAATCAGGATCATTACAAATGTGTGAATATGTGTTGTACATTATTTGAAGTGAAATAGTTATATATCAAGATGTTCACAGGTGGTTACTAGATAACTATCAAAGTCGATTTCAAACTAGATTGCGTAGTAATGAATTTCTTCAATCGTCTTTATTTGGTATGAAACATTAGTACTGTAGTTGACTTCGTCGATTTCAAAAGTGAAGTGATGACCAACAGTATTCTTTATTGGATTAATTGTCTGACTAGGGATTCTAGTTACCCGAGAATAAAATGTGGTTGATTTGATGAGGTGTAAATCAAGTTGCCATACAGAGGGTTATTATGAAAAATAATAGAAAATATACAATGATTACAACAAAATAAATATACAATGAAGACATAAAATTTTTCAATTTGACTATACTTGTCGACTTTTGTTCTGCTAGGGTTTTCTCCCTAGCCAAAAAACTAATAGAGAGATACGAAGCGATGGCGGATGAGAGAGCAGTGACTACTCTTGCCCTGTCGGAGGAGGCCGTAGAGTGAGGTTGGAGGGGGCCGGGGATGTACTCCATGACCCGTTTTTCTACATGTGTAGCCGGTTGCTGTCCAAGAAACCGGTGATTGTGCTGTCTTTCTTGGCGGCAATCTTTGGGGTTTGGCGGCTGAAGGAGAAGGTTCTGATCCATCAGGAGGAGGGAGGCATCTTTGTGTTCCAATTTAAGGAACAGGAGGAGAAGCCCCGCATCCTACATGGTGGACCATGGTACTATAGCAACTCAATGCTATTGTTGGTACTTGGTAGACTACGATGGTGTCAGTTTGTTGTTCGAGATCCCCCTGCACTCCCTCGAAGTATGGGTTGCAGTGAAGGGCCTCCGTGTAGCTATGCGCAACCTACGAGCCCTGACCCATATTGGAAACGTGTTGGGAAGCTTTATCAGGGTTGATATGGTGGTACTGTAGAGGAAATACCTTGTTCAACTTATAAGGCTGATCCATGATGTGCGGCAGCGTATTTGGGCTAGGAAGGAATTTTGTTTCTCACCGGAGCTTTCTGTGGAGTTGGATTTCCATTATGAATGATGCCATGGCATTTGTCAGGATTGTGGATTCTTTTACCATGGCGATGCAGATTGCGACAGAGGGCTACTGTCAAAGGTGGTTGGTGTGTCGGTGCCGGTGGAATCTGATGGGTTTGGAACCAGTTTGGATGCGGAAGGTACATAGCCTATGGTGTCTGGGTCTACAACGGTGGTGCCGGAGGTTGGTGACGGGTTGCCTGCAGGTTTGGTGATGCAGGGTGGGGAGGCGTCGATGGTCCCTTTGGAGTCCCCGAGATTTTCGGCAGCAAACCCTAATTTTAAATTAGGGTTGACCAAAGAGGGGGCTAGTGGGCCGGTTACTTTTGGGCCTGGGGGTAGTGGCATTTTTTCATTTGGACATCCATCTAAGGTTTTGGGTGTGCAACGGCTTCGTGAGGAGGATTGGCTCGAGGATGGGAAACACCTAAAGCTTGCTAATGGCTTAGTCGAGGTCCCTGTCACTGATGGGAAGGTTCCAAAGAAGAGGGGCTGACCCCCGTGGTCGTAGAAATAAACCTAAGCCTGCTCCTATTTTGGATGATGTGGGCTTGGTTGAGGAGGAGATGGAGAAGGACACCCTATCTCAAGAGGGCTAGGGTTGCAGTCCTACATTTTCCCTGGTGAAGCTATTACTGTGATGTTTGCAGAGATGTACACCATAGAGGTCTTAGGAGTCAATGCTTCATACTAGTTGCTTTGCTTGGGGGATAGGTCTGCATGTTTCTTTTTCTTTTTTGCTTTGAATAATTAATCCCTTCACCTTGTTCCTTAGGGTTTCATAGGTGTAGATGTGTTTTTTATTTCTTAGTTAGGTTTGTTTTCCTTTTGTTCGTCTTTAAGATTTTATGCGTTTTGTAGATTGCTTTGGGCATTGATTTGTATTAGGAGGGATTTTCGAATCCCTCTAGCTTGACGGAGAGTCGTCGTTGATTATATTATGATGGAACCTAATTCCGTTTCAAAAAAAAAATATACAATGAAGACATCAAGAATTTTGATATCCCATTAAGATATAAAAAAAACAAATCATGGAAGTAAGAACAGCGTTTCTAAAGGCCATTTGTCATCTTATTAGTCATATTTCTTAACTTTCCCACAATAATATGAATCAAATTCATGCACACATGTTTTAATTTTTGGCAAGATAGAAGAAGGAATATCACCATTGACTAGGAAAGTCTTTCAGAACCCAATGAGTTTTTATTTATTTCTTTTTTCAGAGAAGCGAAATAAGAGCTAACTCCATAGTTCAAAAAAATTATGAAATTCTGAAATTGAGTTGCTTAACAAGATGCAGGCAATTCAACCATATCACAAGTAATCTCTGATGGACTAATTAGCGGAATGAAAGTAATGAATTACCTCATTGGGTGAATATACTAAAGTTATTGTTATTATTTATTCAAAAGAATGTACCAAAGTTCAAATAACTTGTGCTTCTTGCTTTTTGATGGGTGTCGCCCCCTGCTAGTTGGCATATATAGCTCAATATGAATGGTGCATGTTGCACTTAGACCAACTCTAAAGGGGTTGGTATTGTGGTTTGAACCTTTGGTATATATTATTACTTGTACATTATGTTTTCACACCTTATGAAGTTGGTGGTGATACTCTATAAAGCAAAATATGTGCATCCAATAAAGAAAGGGTTACGATGCAAGCCATATCCGAAGAGACAAAAAACTATGTATTCTCAAACTATCATTCCACTCATGTGTATTTAAGCCACAATTACGTTTTTGGGACTCACATAAGTGGGTGTGGTGTAGTAACAAAAATATATAATGTTCATTTATTAATGGAAAATTTTCACAAATGGTCACTCAATTATGACTCATTCGACACTTTGGTCACTGAAGTTTCAAATATATCACTTTGGTCACTCAACTATTACATTGTCAATCATTTAAATCACTTTGTTAATTTTTTTCATTAAAAAAAAGGAAATTTTAAATACACACCCCAAACTACTTAATACACATCCCTATTATTTTATATTTTAAATAAGATTTTATAGATAGATTAAATGACCAAAATAGACATCTATATATTAAAAGAAAAATAATAATAATCATATCTTCCTTATATGATTCTATAACTATAAACACAATAAATTTCTATACATGCATCCTTATTTAAAACAATAATAAAGTTAGAAATCATCTAATTTAAATTTTTCTTAAATAAATTGTAATTAAATGTGGTGAGAAACCATATAATTTAGAATTTCAAAATCAATGGCATTAAATGTTTTTAAAACAAATCACTTTACTCCCACTTTTAGTTTTTTTTCTTCTAAAAGTTATGATTAGTCAATTTATTATCTAATATAAAAGATCACAGGTATAAAACTTTGTAATTGTTAATTTTTTTGACCATCCAATGACAATTTCATAGTTCCGCCATTGTTGAAAAATTACTGATACAGTTTTGGTTGAATGTTCGACTCAAAATTTTATACTTGATCAATATGGTGTTTGATGGATGAGAACTCAAATATACAAAACCTATTTCTAAGCATCTATTTGAAGGGACCAATAATGAATCCTTATGGATTTCTCAATAACTAAGACAAGTAATTAATATGGTCAGATATACTAATCAAATTAAATAGTAGCCTTAATGTTGTTAAATAATAGTGTATTTCATGGTTTGTTAGGATAAGGATATTTTAGGTAATTTGGGTTGTGTATTTAGTAAAATATTAGAATGAGAAATTAAATGGTAGGTGTATTGAGTAAGGAATGTGTATTAAGTAATTAGAGGTGTGTATTTAAAACTTCTTTTAAAAAAAATTATAAAAAATACTCTTTGGGTGACTTAAGTGATTGACAATGTAATAGTTGACTAACCAAAGTGATATATTTGAAACTTCAGTGACGAAGTGGTGTTAGCTCAGTGGTTAGAGCACCCACTACCTAATGACGAAGTCATGGGTTCGAGTCACCATGGGGTAGGAGTGAAATTCTTTGATCCTCTTTTAAATTGTAAGAAATATATATATATATATATTTGAAACTTCAGTGACCAAAGTGTTAAATGAGTCATAGTTGAGTGACCATTTGTGGAATTCTCCCTTTAATAATTTAACGTTGTTTGCGAATTTGGTCTTCAATCTGAAATCCAAACTCGATAACTTAAATTAAAGACAAACTAGTGAATAAGAAAATTAGATCACCATTTTTCAAAGCGCAAAACTCATGCCAAAAAGCCAAATTCCCCTTTCTCTCCTTCGTTCCAATTCATTTTTCCTCCTGCGCGCAGCAACCAAAAATACACAGAGAGAGCCAAAATCCCTGAGATTGAATGATTCTCTCTAGTAATTGGTGGATGAGAACCTTGGTAACCAGATGAGGAACTTTTTCTTCTCCCTTAGATGATGAATTTGCATTTTGCAATTCTCAAATGTTCTCATCTACCTTGTTCCTCATTTTTTGTCACTGCAATAGCTCCTGCCGCAACAAATATTGACTACTACAACAACCATTACGTTCTCTCAAGTAAGCATATCTCTTTTCCTATTTATAAGTCCGAGATTATTATAGATTAAGAAAACGTTATTTACCTAGAAATTTGAATGTTCTGAAATATCAATTCCCCTCCAATAGAGTTTATAAAAAGGGCACTTTGACAATGGAAATGGAATCCAACAATATTCACCTATAGATGCTCAAACAATCCGACACTCTCAACCATTCTCAAACTCTTCCAAATCCAGAATTTCCTAGAACCCTGACCTAGAACTCATGCAATTCTCTCATTGCCATGTATTTCTAGCTCCCACACCACGTACGCATCAAGTTGTCAAGCCCTCTTTGTATTTAGATGATCGGAATTACATACAAAATCACCTCATTAATCAAGTTACCGAGATAGTTTTGGCCTAGTCTATGCTCAATTCTAAAATGAACACTCACCCAAGTTATTGTGGGTTGACCTGCATATTACATGGTTTATCAAAGGTTTACTTTTTTGTTTGAATCTATCATGCTTTCTCTTCTGTTGTACCACATACAGTTTTTTTAGACGGGTGCAATATGACATACCACTACATCTCCCTAATATTTCTTTTAATCAAGTTCACTGCGAAGCTAATAGGGATAATAATCTACCCTGCTTAGCTCTTTTATCTAATAGTTATGTTCTCCAGAGCGTTGTTCGAACAGAGAGAGAGAGAGAGAGTGTGTGTGTGTTTTCTTTAAAAGAAAAGCAAGGGGATGCCATTATTCTGACATAATAAGCTAATGATCAGAATAATCCATATACATGATCATTCATCAAGGATCATTCTTTCAATAAATTCAATCAAATCAAAGAGCTTTTAATCATTATTAATTACATAATCATCATTTCAAAGTTATTTGAGAGACTGTATTACTCTATAAATTGTAGACTGAATGGATGTGTCACGCCCCTGATTTTACACACATAAAAATTGATATATATATAATCCCATAATCATACATGCGTGAACGTTCAGTCATCAATACAAAATACCTGGGATCTTTTTCCTTTTAAACCAAGTACAAACTGATGCCCTGAACTCTCAAAGTTAATATACACTC
>LYNE01000170.1:51936-80555 GCA_001662545.1 Rosa x damascena | reverse complement strand
TTGTGTTTATGTACTGAGCACGAGTAGTTTCTGATTTTCCTCTCCTATGTCTTAACTGATACCCAAAAGAAGGCGGATCTAAACCAATAAATATCATATTTATGTATATTATTAGACAAGAAGAATGTAAAAGCACTCCAAAATATGATAGAACAAGCAGCTACATTTTTAAAATTCCCAAGTGGTTTCCTTTTCAAGGAACCCCATCATTTTTAAGGTCCAAGGTTGTAACAATGATATCACCTTGTAGCCCCCCAAATAAAAACAAACTAATTGCTTTATCATACAATAGAAATACTGGATTATAGCACACATTGAACATCTAGAAATGGTTATTTGAGATCTGATTTGTTAAGTAAAACTGTGCAGCAGAAATGCTCATGCACAAAGCCAAATTTGTCGTGATATTTCATACGAACTCCAAATGGAGGCAGGCTGGTTTCATATGAAAGGTGGGAATGCCTACTTTTAAAGTACTAGTTTCTTGAAGCAAGATTGTACATAAAAAGATACTAAAAGAAACAGAAAGAATATGACAGTGATACTGTTTTCAGAAATTCCTGCAACAGACTTGTAACTTTGAAAAATCATAACTAATTATAGAAAAATATTTTTTAGGAGATTCCAAGTCTCAAATACTCTTTAATAAGTCCACTACAAATTATCAGAAGAAAATAACTTCAAATTATTAACAGAAAATTACAGTTTTACAGAAACAGGTCGCTGGGTCTGGAAACTGTAGTTTCTGAAATAATTTATACAAGTGATTGTCCAATTTGATAAGTACATCCAAACAAATATATAGTTTTGAAGAAAAGTGAGAACTGAAAGACAAACTATCAAAGATCATGCATCAGTTCAGTTTGTCAAAACTCAAGCTATTTGGAAATATAAAATTGAAACAGAGTATGAGTTAACAACATCACAGAGCTTAATCAAAGAGAGGCTAAAAGATATCCAGACGTGTATTTGAATATGAAGAGCTGCAAATCAATAGAAAGTAATCAAAGAATTGAGATTGAAATTATCTATGATCATAATTCTAACTGTTAGCTCATAAAATATATGATCATAAACTTTCCTAGGGTTATTAACCTTAGAAGTGTCTGTATGATGCCAGCTGATGCTGCTATCTACTATGTTTGGCAGGCGGGCAACCGTCTTCTCAAAGGATAGCTTTGATTCTTTGTTGATCTCAATGCATCTCACAGACCTATAAAACAATTAGAATTTCACTTTATAAAGTTCGAGACTTCTAAGTTTTAATACTGTGCATTTACAGAAATCTTAAATTCTTGCCTGCATTTTCTTGTAGCAGCCAATGATAATTTGATAACACCTGCTCCTGCATACAAATCAGCAACAGATGCTCCAAGAGGGACATACCTTTGTAGCTTCTGGAGCAGGGTATCAAATGCCTAGGATAAACTAGCATTAGGCAAGGTGATTATCATTGTTAAAATAAATTGAAGACAATCGAATATGTATTGTTTCCAAATTTCCAAAAGATAAAGTTTCAGAAAATATGTTTTCCAATCATAATGATTAACCAAAGATTCTTGACGTTTCATCTTTCAAATGACAACACCTTAAGGCTCAGTTAGACAATTACAATGATATTATAATACATATATACATGAGTAATCTTAAGATTTGACGTGGGTTTGATTCCTCTATATTCAGAATTGACAGTAGCGGATGAATTGCACACGAAGTCAAGCATTTAAATCAAACTTCAATATTCAGATTATGAGTTTAAAGTACCTGTGTGTTTGCTTGGCCGAAACTAAATGGAGCCAAGGAAATATCAATACCTCCCACATGTTCCCAAAAGTCTCTTTCTCCTAAAAGATATCTCCATCTATTCCCAAAGATTATCTGCATCACCAGGTGAAACATGTAATTAAAGACCAATCAAATGAGACAATGCTCAGAATATGTTGTCTTCTTCAGGGAACGCAGATATCCCCAAATCTACACCCATCTATAATTCAATTTTCGATTGATTACCAAAAACCCTAAAATTGAAAACCCCCACCATTTCGATTTACCTTTTGAGAACCAACTGTGAATCAGTGATTTTCGCCAGCGCCTAAGATTTCTTTGACAGAATGCTTCCGGTTCTTCTTCATGTTCAGCTTCTCGCTAATAGAACATTAAGTAAAAGGTTACTTAAACCTAAAAATTGATATTTGCATCACGGTGACCACAAAAACAGTGTGACAGAGGGTTACCTTTGAAAAAGAATGGGGACGGGTGGAGGTACCAGCAACTGCAAATATATATAAACAACAAATGCAACACAAAAAAGAGTCAGAATGCTTAATTTGACCGTAGCAGCGGGAATCATCTTACTCTGGAAGTAAGATATATCATGATTTTTGAAAATAAACTGGAAATTGTAATGTAAATATAAGGGCATCTAGTTTCATATTTATTTCCCTTCCCTCTCTCTTTTACACATATGAAAAGGAAGTCATTAATTTGTTTTGGCAAAGAAACAGAATTAGACCATTTAGTAAGACACAAAGGCAGTGTCATGCCTAACCTTCACTCCTATCCATCTCAAGAACAATAGAACATCCCCAAATCAATCAAAACTTACAGGGATTTCATATTAAGAAGCAACACTCATTGGTACAATCTATTGAAATCTCATCTAGAGCCGAGTAAATATCCCCAAAACAATGAAATTCCGGAACGTCGACTAGTGTTTAAGTTTCCATTATGTACATGGGATCATATTGAGAAAGTAAAAATAAAACTATAATTCTTTCCTGGATTATTCAGCCAATACTTAAAAATAAATATGAGTTGGTAGTTGCTTGAACTTGCAATTGACATCAAACATAGCTAAAATCTTAAGACAAGAAAAGGGTGACCTTGCAATGACTTGTTAAATTCTGGTCTTTCATAATCAATAATCATTCCTCAAGTTCCAACCCAAATCTGAATAGTAATACACCATTACTAGAACTGAAATCATTATCATGTTCTGAGAACTGAAATCATTATTCATGTTCTGAGAACAAAATAAACACGAATCAAGCTATTTTCTTTGGAATGAAACAAAGGAGGAGAGAAACGGGGGCTTACGAAGATCTTCACGACTGAAGAACTGGCGCTGACCAGTGGGCTTGTTCTTGTACTTTCCTCTGCCCATCATTTCCAAACAAATTAAAGGCAACGAAATTCTGCTTCAGAGATGATCGATCTCTCTAGGAAAATCTTTCCTGCCAGAAACGTTTCAGAAGTTTTGCTTGATTATGGCTTTCATGGCGCCTAGGGTTTGATTAGGATTTCCCAAACCCTAGTCGTCTTAGGACAAGGAGTGGTAGCCGGTCGCCCCTGGGATGTTGTCTTGGTTCACAGAAGCAATCGATTTCCCCCATTCGAGAATGAGATTGAGAAAAGGGTTCTTTGCTTCTTTCAGTCTTCCGAGATCCTAGAGAGAGAGAGAGCTTGCTCGTGGAGGTGATGGCGCCGGCAAAAGGCGGAGGCGGTTAATGAGAGAGAGAGCTAGTAGCAGGAGTGAGCGGAGGAGAGGGAAGCGGTGGTGGCTGTGGAAAGAAAGTGGGAGAAGAAGGAGGAGAGGACTAGTGTTTGGGGAATAGCAAGAGAGAAAATGGGTCGCCAGTTTTCAATTGTGTGAAAGTAGTGAAAAAATAATAAGTGTGGGGAATGAAAATTTTGTTCCCCCGTTCCTGAAAATTTTTAACTTAGTTTTTCCGCGTTTTTGAAAATTTTTGATTCAAAATATAGACATCGGTCAATAGTAAAAAGCGATGTTAGTTATATGCATAGAAATCAGTTTTTGAGGAATCGATGTTAATGACATTGTTTTACATCGCGTGTATTTCTCACCGATGTAATTGTCGTGATGTGTATGAGCATAATTCTAGTAGTGATGCAGACCACTATGTGTGGCATTCCTGGCATATGATGGGTCTGAATCTATCTTCTCTCTGTAGAGATAGAACAAACTCATATCAATCGTACCACTTAGGTATCAAAAGATATCTTTAACATCAGTCCAATGGCGTCGTGTTGGCGTAGAGCTATATTTAGCTAACAAGTTCACGGCAAATGCGATGTCTGGTCTTGTGCATTGTGCTAAGTACAATAATGCACCTATTGCACTTAGGTAGGGCACTTCTGCCTCTAGCACATCCTCGTCATCTTCTTTTGGACGGAATAGATCTTTCTTTGGATCAACACTATGGATGACCATTGGGGTGCTTGAAGGCTTAATTTTATCAGTATTGAAACGCCTAAGCATCTTTTGGGTATAAGGTGATTGATGAGTCAGGATACCATCTTCACGGTGCTCAAGTTCCAAACTGAGGCAAAACCGTGTTTTCCTAAGATCTTTCATCTCAAACTCGGATTTCAAGTGTTCAGCGGTTTTCCTAAACTCTTTAAGGGTGCCAATTATGTTCATGTCATCGACATAAACCGCTACTATTGCAAATCTGAAAATTGTTCTTTTTATGAACACACTTAGGCATAGTTCATTGTTGACATATCCCTTACCAATCAAGTAGTCACTTAGACAGTTATACCACATCCATCCGGATTGTTTCAACCTATATAGTGAGCGTTTCAACCTTATGGAAAACGCACTCCGGGGTTTAAAGCCACTTGATTTGGGTAACTGAAGTCCATCTGGAACCTTCATGTATATTTCTGTATCTAGATTCCCATATAGATATGCAGTATCCACATTCATAAGTTGCATGTTCAGTTTTTCAGAAACTACCAAACTGACAAGGTAGCGGAACGTAATGACGTCCACTACTGGAGAATAGGTCTCCTTGTAATCGATTCCAGGGCGTTGTGAGAAGCCTTGTGCCACAAGGTGAGCTTTGTACCTTACAATCTCGTTTCTCTCATTACGCTTTCTAACGAATACCCATTTATGACCAACTGGTTTGGTGTTGGGCGGTATTGGCACAACGTTTCCAAATACCTTTCTTTTCGCTAGAGAATCAAGTTCTACCTAGATCGCATCTTTCCATTTTGGCCAATCAGGTCTACGTTGGCATTCATCACGGAGTGTGGTTCGATGTCATCGGTCTCAATAATCTCACGCGCTACTAAATATGCGAATACATCATCATTGATGATGGAGTTTATTTCCCACGTCCCATGTACACTAGTGTAATTTACAGAGATCTCTACGTTCTCAGGGATAGGTTCTGACATTGAGGCGTCCCCTAATGATGTCTCTATGACATAACCATAATCTGGAACATTCTCATAGGACAAATTTTGAGTATCGATGATCAAATGATTTGTTTGTGCCTCATTCGCTCTCTTTCTAGGGCGAGTATCCTTCGAACTAATCAGTCTACCGTGTTTCCTCGCGAGACCTGCGGCTATAGACGCCACATCACTGCCAATATTGACAGTGGCGCCATCTCCTGGTACCTCAGGAGCGGCATTATGTCCATTATTTAGGACGTCAATCCTTGTAGGCACATTTGCAATATGTATGTGTGATCTCGTCACTTTAGCAACATCAGTAAATGCATCAGGTAGAGTATCTGCTATGTTCTGGAGCTCGATTGTTCTTCGTACTTCAAGTTCGGACTATACGGTAAGGGGATCAAGATGAGACATAGTGGAGACAGACCATGACAATTCCTGTCGTTCCTGTTGAACATCTATGTTCTTATCTCCCCTTAATGATGGGAAGATTGTCTCATCAAAGTGACAATCAGCAAATCTAGTGGTCACTAGATCACCTGTCAAGGGTTCAAGATAGCAGACGATAGTTGGAGATTCATAGCCAACATAGATGCCCATTTGTCGTTGTGGACCCATCTTAGTACACTGTGGCGGTGTAATAGGCACATAAACGACACACCCAAAAATGCATAAGTGCGAGATATCAGGCTCGTACCCAGTCACTAGCTGTAACGCAGAATCAGGTTGGGTGGTAGTAGGTACTAGACGAATTAGCGTCGTTGCATGCAGTATTGCATATCCCCAAGAGGAAACAGAGAGACTGGTTGCGCATAACCAATGTCCGTGCTATCATCTGTAGTCGTTTGATAGCGGCTCCCGCGAGACCATTTTGGGTATGAACATGGGGAAATGGATGTTCTACATCAATCTCCAGTGACATGCAAAAGTCATCGAACATTTTCAATGTAAACTCCCCAGCATTATCAAGTCAAATTGACTTAATTGGATGGTCAGGGTCGTAAGCCCATAGACAGATAATTTGGGCGAGGAGTTTAGCATAAGCAGCATTTCTAGTGGACAACAGCGCGACAAGTGACCAGCGTGTCGACGCATCAACCAATACCATAAAATATTTAAAGGGTCCGCATGATGGTTGATTTGGTCCACAGATATCCCCTTGGATTCTCTGTAAGAACGGAATGAGTATTTTGGGATCATTAGCGTAGGACGGCCTCAGTCCTAATTTTCCTAAGGAATAGGCTTTACAAAATGAGCAAGAAGCCTTAGAAGTAACCAATGAGGATTTTGGTTGGGCCTGAGTGTCTATAGCGCTATTAGAAGCAAAATGTGTGACTACATCACCCATCATGGCGTTGGAACCATGAAAAGTGGCTTCCATGGCGTCTTGGCCATGGGGAAGAACATCCATGGCATCATGGCCATGATTGGCGCCATTTATGGCGTTGTCACAAGGGACATTTGTGGCCCTACAGTGGCGATGAACTGCTGATGCGCCGATGGCGGCGGTGACTCTAAGTCTGGGAATCAATCTTTGATTCCTGCTTAGTCTCGCTGTAAAGAATGGATTTCCGTGTGAAGTCTTTAGTATACGGATAATCATATCACGACCAGGATGTCCTAGTTGGTCATGTCAAAGCTAATATGTGTCAAAATCCAAGAGATCTTCTCTTATCACATTATTGGATTCAATTAGAAGAATTGTAGTGACATCAAGTCCACTAGATTGACACATAAGCTTCTCTAAGATGGGATTCCGTCCGCAATCATTAGAGGTAATGCAAAGGAACCCTTTTCCGTTCTCAGTATGCATTTTTGCATGGAATCCGTTGGCTCTTATATCTTTAAAGCTCAATAAGGTTCGATTTGCCTTAGGAGCGTAGAGAGCTTCTGCGACATTAATCAAGGTGCCATTTGGCAATAGGAATTAGGCCATTCCATGTTCTTGAACTAAACCTAATGACTCAGCCATCGTAGTCACAGAGGAATATGTAGACAACAACTCTAAGAATAATTAACTATGGCGTAGAATTGTGTGCGTAGTCGCACTATCCGCAAGACATTGTAGTTCTCCAGAATCCATTCCTAAAAGAAAAGCTCGTAATTAAAAAGGAGTCATGATGAAGAAAAGAACTCAACTTTTATTAATAAGCCAAACGGAATTATATCATTGTTTCTTTAGCCAAAGAAAATCTAATCCAATAAACTAGCTAATGCAAAACAATGGCAGTTGACTAACTTCTTTTGGTAACTCCAACGCAAATGTGACCAAATGAGTAGAGAGATGTCGGTGGATCAAAGCTCGCTTAAGTACCATTAATCTCAAAACCTTCCTAGACATCACATTTACTTTGGGTGAGCCTACTTTGAAGAAAGACTAAACCATTGGCATCTATTACAAAAATAATATGGCAATTGCCTACATCTCTCAGAAAATAAAAGGACTTCATCAAAATAGCCAGTTTCTTGGCCCTTGAAGTCGTCCACCCTAAGAGTGAGATCGTCATCTTGATCATCTTGCTCCATGTAATGTGCTTCCCTTGCTTCACGGTATGCCTTGTATGCGTCTGCAACATTCTGGGATACTCTACACGCTATGGCCCAATGTTCGAAGGATCCACACCGAAGACAAACATCATTATGGTTAGGCTCCCTTGATCGAGGCGCCTTTGGGGCTCGATTAGGATGGCCATTATCCTTGGTGGCGTCACCACCTCGGCCGGAGGCTCTGCCTCTCTCTCTCTCTTCACACGTTGACCTCCACGGTTCCATGCATGCCTTTTTTGGAGGTTTCCTTCCGCTTTACAGCTAGTATATGGACCAGAATGTCCAGAATTATCCCTACTCTTAGGGTTTTGCTCCTTGCGTCCTCCCTTGGGGACGCTACTATAGTTAGACTCCAGAATAGACTTGGTTCCCACGGGTCTAGAGTTATAGTTCTTCACAAGGATATTGTCGTGCTTCTCAGCTACGTTCATGGCATCAATAAGCTCATGAAACCTTGTGATACACCCTGCATTCACATCAATTTGATAATTCTTAGCAATCATCAATGCAGAGACGGGAAAGGTAGAGAGAGTCTTCCCGATCAACATGGTATCAATGTTTGAGCCCAAAAGTATTTTTGGCAAGATCTCTTAGGGGATTTAGCATAGCGGGCCGATACCTGCGGCCCAAAAATAAGCCTACTTGGGTTTGGGTTATAGCTTCACTCATTCTGTGATCCATAAGGAAAACGAGCCCTTACTGGAATCAGGTAGCGGAGATCGAATAGGAAACTTCAAATCAATAATCCTTCTATGGCAAGGAACAGTCGAAGCCCTAGGTATAAATACCAGGTTTCAAGGATGAATTATAGACAACTCTTCAATCAACTAATCATACAAATTATCAAAGCCTCTCCGAAGCAAACCTACCTGCAACCCAGTTGCAACCCAGCGAAGCAAGGGTAACACTCTCGCAACCCAGCGAAGCTAAACTCATGCTTTAGCAAAACCCATGCTTTCTCCAAACTTCCCAGTGATTGCTCTGCTCAACCTACAACGTTGAGTATCGATTCGTTGTCGCGAAGAGATCACAACCAAAGCCCTTATCCGTAAGGCAAGAAGTCCTTTTCCAAAAGGCATAGAGAAGAACCTGGTGACGAGGTTGGTGCTCTCCTCATCCACTGTGTTTGGTCAAGAAGTCAGGTCAAGGTATTCTCCGACAACTGCACCCTACGGTGCTGGCACACCTGCGCACACGCTCAAAAGAGACAATTTGCACCCATACTAGTTTTCGAGCCAAACATTTTGGCATGCCCAGTGGGACCAAATAGCGTTTCTTCGTGACGTAACCATTGGGAAATCAAGCGCAAACCCTTACCAAAAGGTTTACGTTAACTGTCCAAACCACAGGACCTCCAGTTACAGGCCGCACTCTCTCTCTCTCTCACTCATCCCACCATTACCAAACATGTCAACAGAACAGGGTGGAACTCCACAGCCCGCTATTGAGGGAGACAAAAATCAACCTGTCCAGCGTAATGAGGCTGGCGGCGCAGCCAACATTGCCCAAGTGGCCGCAAGTGAGGGGACAATTGATTCCTTTGTGCCCGTTATCGCCCTGGCGAATGCGAGCATTAAGGAACAGCTTGCTATCTTTCAACAGAATAATGCTGCATATAATGAAAGGATGGAAAAAGCCCTCGTGGAAGAGCGCCGAAGGCTCAATGAGTTTTCGATCTCACTGCTAAATCTTGAAGCGAGTTCACAACAAACGTAGGGACATTGGCAAGATACGTACAACAAAAGCCAGGAAAACCATAAGGAGCTTGTGGATATGATGACCGGTCAGGCTGCTCAGAGTAAGCGTATCTCTGCTGACATCGCTAACCAAGCCAAGCATACTGCGTCATAATTGGCAGTGCTTTGTAATGAGGGATCCAATCTTGCTACCTAAGTCGCCATGCAGAGAGCTGAGTTGGATCAGGCTAAAGAAGTTCTAAATAAAGCTTTGGGGGATCCTAACGCCATTCTTGGCTCACTTGGACAACCTTCAGGTACTGGAAAATACATACCTCCTAATGCTCAGGAGAAGACTAGCGGCAATACCATTACACCAGCTGCAGCCGCCTCAGCCTCAGCAACAAAATGTAAGGACAAAGCCCTGGTAATTGGTGGTAATAAGGCTACTCCAACTTCCTCGCAAAAGAGTAGGACTCTGAAGACCGGTGAAGGCACTCCTGCTGATCATGGTGCGTTTACTCAATACGACATCGATGGGGCGGAAAATGTCTATGAAGAACTTCCAGGGAATTACTATGGCATTGACCAGGCTGGCACTCCGATCAAGATAACGGCCTTGGTAAAGGATGTGGTCGTACTAGCTATAACACTGCAGCCATCCACTATTCCCCAGACAATTCGCCTAGGGGAAGGTACCGCTAGCCAAGCTACACCTCTGCAGAATGCTCGCCAGAATGAGGCGATACCTCCTCCTCCTGGTCAGGGCTACGTGAGATGTGAAGTGGTTGAGGAGATGATCAGGCTAGCGAACCCTAGGGCCCACCTAGATGGGGTTTATGAGGGACCTTTCCCACCGCATATAATGCTCATGCCTTTTCCTAGAGGCTACAAAAAATATCATATTCTCTACTTTTTCAGGAGAGGATACTGAGGATGCGGAAACCCATCTGGCCAGGTTTAAGGTGCAGTGCGGCCAATACCAGAATGATGACATCCTCAAGTGCAGGATCTTTGACACTTCTCTATCTAGCGCAGCTTTTAGATGGTTTTCTAAACTGCGGCCAGGGTCAGTGGTTGATTGGCCAGCAATGGAAAAGCTCTTTCGAGAGACTTTTGGAGCTATTAAGCCTAAGGTCGACTTGGCCTCTCTCACCCAAATGGCCCAACAACCCACCGAGTCTGCTGTTGCTTATCTTCAATGCTTCCAGATTTAGAAGGCTAAATTAATCATGATATTGCCTGAGAGAGAGTTGGTTAAATTGGCAATCAAAGGATTGGAGCCACGCTAGCGAAAGAAGCAACATGGCAGCATGATCTAATCAATAGGAGAGCTTATCATAGAGGTAGGAAGCTTTGAGCATCTCCTTAGAGAGACTAATGCTAGGAAAAATGCGTCCAAAGGGACCTATGTACCAGGAAAGCATCGTACAGTGGCCGCGTTGCACTTCCAGCCGACTTCCTATGATCCTTACTATCATCATCAAGGGGAAGAAGTTTGCTAGGAAGAAGATGATGAAAAGGAGAATGATGTCTCTGCGTTTGAGCTGACAGGGAGGAAGAGCTCAGCTCTCAAGCAATTGAAAATATCTAAGGAACCTGTCAAACTCAAGTGTGTAGCCTTCACCAAACCTGATTTCTCTACATATACATATGATGCCAATAAGGCACATGAGATTTTAGATGAAATGATCGCCGTAAAGATGGTGAAGACAAACTTCGGACCTTTTCCCTGACTAGATCAGCTTAAAGGAAAGAAATACTGTAAATTCCACAACTTGTGGAACCATAACACGGCTGACTGTGTGAAGCCAAATGACCAAATTCAGGTATGGCTCAATAATGGAAGTTTGCAGGTGGAAGCTCCGACGACCGCAGCAGCACTAGTAGACTTGAACCCTTTCCCAGACATCGAGGTCAATATGGTTGATGTAAACTGGACCAAGAAGAACCAAAGAAAGCCAACCTTAGATTTGACTATAAGGGGACGAGAAGAGAGGACAGGAGGGGACGAGACCCCTACAAAGGAGAGAGCTAAACCAGTTAGTGAAGCCTCACCAGTGGTCCTTTACTCGCGATGCAAGGAAGAATGTGGCATCCAAGTGTCACATGAAGAAGTCGAGCAGACATTTTGTTTCAGCTCTTTCCTGCCAATCAAGTGGACCTCACCGTCGCGAAACTTTCAACCGTCATCCCCAAGGGACTCCAACTTGTTCAAGAAACTGAAAGCGGCTACAGCAGAACAGAAACAAGATGACAGGGCTAGGAATGAGCACAAAGAGATCTTGACCAAGCCGTACATTCCACCTTCTTCAACATCCTCCATCAAGGAAGGCAAATGGTATATTAGAGAGAAAGGAAAAGCCATGGAGATTAGCCCTTCCAAGAAAAGGAAGCTGCAGCGAAGGTTCAGAGAGGCCAAGCAAACACTAGAAGCTCTCGATCAGGGCCTGATTAAGCCTTCGCAATTGGTCAAATCACCTGAGCAATATCAGAAGGAGATGGAGGCGCAAGCTACTAAGCCATTGGTGGCTCCCCTCAATTTTCAGAAGCAAGCACGCTCGGACTCAGGGGCTCCTAAGCCTAGTGTTTTCTGCAGGATCACGAAAGAAAGAACACCTCCGCCAGCCAAGAAGGAAAGCTCGCCCACTAGGCTGGCCCATGTCTAGTGCAGGTTGTTTCGCGAAGAGCCAGAAACCAAACCCTCCATTTTTGGCAAACTGGGGGCCAAGGACAACACTATAGATACCTTACAATGGAGACCTAAAAGGGTTCAAAGTCTGGTAGTCGCTCCCCCAAAGGAGAACCCAACATAGGCACAAAGGTCGGACTCACCAAAGCAGGTTGCCGCTACATAGGAGCATAAGCAGTGCCAGGTAAAAGGCCTCATAGAAGTGTCGTTAGTGGCTTCGTTGGCTAAACAATTCAACATTGACATACCAGTTGATGAGCCCAAGCTCAACCTGGACGAGGAGATGGACGAGATAGAAGTGGGAGGCACCTCCTGCAATTTGGTTTATGTACTTCCCGTGCGGTATGCGCTACCAGTCGCCGCGCAGGAATGTGTGGAAGCTGAAGAAGGCAGGGAACAACCTTTGCAGATTACTTCAGCCTTTGCGACACCTGTGGAAGAAGCTGGGTTCTTGGAAATAGAGGATGCCAACACCAGAGAGTCCTTCATGAGCTTTACAAAGCCAACGCCTGCTATGGTTCAACATATGAGACCTTTATATATCACAGCGGAAATTGGCGGCACCAAAGTCAGCAAGATCATGGTCAACATTAGAGCGGCAGTTAATGTCATTACTACACAGACTATGCACTAGCTTGGGATTAAGAAAGAGAGGATTCAGTCTACATCCCTCACGCTTAAGAACTTTGCGTGGACGGTAACGAAGACAATGGGCCTATTATTCCTGCATATCAAGGTCGGCCCCGCAAAGGGGGTATATGCTTTCTTTGTGACAGACTACTACGTGGCGTATAGCGCCATTCCAGGCAGAGACTGGATCCACTGGAGTTATTGTGTCCCATCAATTATTCATCAGGAATTGATTATGTGGAACAGGGCTGCGAATAAGGCTGAAGTGCTTAAGGCTGATCCTCGCCCGTTCTCTGTTTCTGCTAATTACGTAGATGCCAGGTACTACTTGGAGCCAATCACTCCATTACAAGTCAGTGGCATCGATGACAAAGACCGCCCCACAGGGGTGACAGCCTCTGAATTAGCACAGTGGGGGCTTACGCTCGCAAAAGAAGTCCTGGAAAGGCCTGGCCACGCTGTGCCGAAACCTCTAAGTAATTAATGGATTATGACCTTCTAGAGGAAGGGATAGAGGCCCTCCACTCGTTGTATGAGACATTATCCTTATAAATGGTGGAAAAAGAGGCCTATGATTGAGTCGCGAGCTTGGAAATAGTTAACGAGGAACTCTCTGACCGTGAAGAGGAAGAGGAAGACATTCAGCTCGCCCCAACAGCATTGGATGACACACCTCCTAAGGTCAGGGACCCTACTGAGAAGGTCAACCTTGGAACAAATGACGCACCCATGGAAGTGGCTATCAGTGCGTACTTAGAGCCTGGCAAGAAAGAGAGGCTCATCGACTTATTGCTGGAATTCAAGGACTGCTTCGCGAAAAAATACGAAGACATACCAGGCCTGTCACCGGACTTGGTATACCATCAGCTGCCGACACTCAATGACAAGAGGCCTGTGAATCAAGAGCCGCGAAGAATGAATTCGAAGACCCAGGTTCTAGTCAAAGAAGAAGTCGAGAAGATGCATAAATCAGGCATCATCAGGGTGGCCAAGTATAATCAGTGGCTATCTAACATAGTGCCTGTTCGCAAGAAGAATGCCAAGATGCGAGTTTGTGTGGATTACAGAGACCTTAATGTGGCTACACCCAAAGATGTTTATCCCATGCCGGTCGCGGATATGTTGGTAGACGCAGTAGCAGGAGATGAATTGTTATCCTTCATGGATGGAACTACAGGATACCACCAGATTTCGGTCCCGGAAGAAGACAGACATAAGACCGCGTTTCGCTGCCCAGGCTTCACGGGAGTGTTCAAATATGTGGTCATGCCTTTTGGTCTGAAGAATGCTGGGGCCACGTATCAGAGAGCCATGAACCTGATCTTCCACGACATACTTGGGAATATTTTAGAGGTTTACATTGATGACTTGGTCGTGAAGTCTAAGAAGCGAGGGGACCATATCGTACATCTCAGAAAGGTTTTCGAGCCCATGCGGCTACACAAGCTCAAGATGAATCCCGCTAAATGTATTTTCAGAGTTCAGGCAGGTGACTTTCTAGGGTTCATAGTCCATCAAAGAGGAATCGAGGTCCCTGAAGATAAAGCAAACACTGTCATCAACGCATCTCCCCCATGAACGAAGAAGGAGCTACAACGACTGTTGGGTAAGATCAATTTTTTTGCGACGATTCATCTCTAATTCTGCAGGTAAAATCCAACCTTTTTCCCCGCTGCTGAAGTTGCAGGGACAGAACGAGTTCGTATGGGACCTTCAATATAAAGAGGCTTTTGACAAGATTAAGGCCTATCTGGCAAGTCTGCCAGTACTAGTTCCCCCCAGGCCTGGTTTTCCCTTAAAATTATATATTTTAGCAACGAAGGCTTCCATTGGCAGCCTCCTCGCTCAGGATGATGAAGCTGGCGTCGAACATGCTATCTTTTACCTCAGTCGGACACTCACAGATTACCAAACAAGGTACACTCCAATGGAAAAGCTGTACCTCACTCTATACTTCTCTACCTACAAGCTGCGACATTACATGTTATCCTTTACTACTTGCATCATCGCTCAGACCAATCTGGTTAAATATATGCTGTCGCGACCTATCCTAAAAGGGCGCATCGGCAAATGGGTGCTTGCTTTGTCAGAATTTTCGCTACAATATGTCCCTCAGAAGGCAGTGAAAGGACAAGCCATTGCAGACTTTCTGGCACATCACCCCATGTTGGACGTTCCTGCAGTACGAGACTTAGAAGTCGCTACTGAAACTGTAGATCATCCGGATCTGGCATGCTTACCAGAGTACGCCATGTTATATCAAGCCACAGTTTCACTCCAACCTTGGGTGTTATATTTTGATGGCTCGCGAACGGAGACACTGGCTAGAGCCGGAGTCATCTTGGAAAATCCAGCTGGCGATCGTTTCTCATATTCCTTTAGGCTAGAGTTCCGGTGCACCAACAATCAGGCCGAATATGAGGCCCTCATTATTGGTTTAGAGGTGTTTCCAGAACTAGGAGTCAGAGACATCCAGGTACGCGGTGATTCTTTACTCGTGATCAATCAGCTTCGCGAGAAGTACAGATGCTCCAGCTACTTACTTGCACCGTATTTGAATAGCGATCTTGAACTTCTAGCCCAATTTGAAGACGTGGACTTCGAGTATATTCCTCACGAGCGCAACTTCGCAGCTAATGAACTCGCTTGGTTGGCTACAGGCGTTACTTTGAAATATGGGGTTCGCGAGCGAATTCTCAAAGTTGAGCGACGTATACTGCCTTCGTGGCTTGCACGATCTGACGCACCAGACGAACCCACAGTGGTGGCTCTTGATCCTATTGATGTGGATTGGCGTATCCCTTTAATTGCCTACCTCACGCAGCTGAATCCTACTGCAGACAGGAAAACTCGTTTTCTGGCACTAAATAACTTCCTCAGAGGCGACGAGCTACGTCGACGTGGCGAAGATGACATCGATTTCAGGTGTGTCTATGGCCGCGAAGCAAAACGATTAATGCGAGAAGTGCATGAATGAGTGTCTGAAGACGCGCTGTCTTATTAGGAGACATGGGTATTATTGGCCCAACATTTTGAAGGATTGTATCACATTCGCAAAAGGATGCCAAGATTGCCAGGCTCATAGACCCGTCCAGCACATTACTAATATTCCAATGCAACCTATCATTAAACCTTGGCTTGCACACGGCTGGGCTTTAGACTTGATCAGAATGATTCACCTGCATTCTTCACCACAGCACAAGTTCATCATCGTCACTACTGATTTCTTCACTAAGTGGGTGGAAGCTGAGCCTTTGAAGGAGTCCTCCGGTGCCACCATTCGACAATTCATCTTTCGCAATATTATCTACAAGTTTGGCATCCCAGAGGTTTTGGTATCTGACAGGGGGGCAGCGTTCATGGGTGGTGATGTAGAGAAGATCGTCAGTGATTATGGCATCCAGTTTATCCATAACACTCCCTATTATGCTCAATCCAATAGTCAAGCAGAGGCTAGTAACAAGATCATCATTACTCTATTGAAAAAGTTGGTTGTAGAGACCCCTCGCCAGTGGCACTAAACATTGTATGAGACATTCTGGGCTTACCGCACTTCTAACCAAAACCCTACTGCCACCACCCCTTATGCGTTAATGTTTGGCCACGATGCAGTTCTCCCTTTGGAGGTGAATGTTCAATCCTTGCGCGTCCAAGATCAGCATCACTTGATCGATGAAGATTATGTCCAAGCTATGTGGCAGGAGCATGAAGACCTTAACGATAAGTGCTTAGAGGCTTTGGACAGATTAGTGATGGAAAAGCAATGCATCGTACGTGCCTACGATAAGCGGCCGCAATTACAAAGAAGGTGAACTGGTTTGGAAGGCGATTTTGCCATTGGGCGAGAAGTTGACTGGCCACAGTAAGTGGACTTCGTGTTGGGAAGGACCCTTTGTTATTCACAGAATTTTGGAGAGTGGGGCAACCCCATCAATGGCAGGTTCTTGAAGAAGTACTACCCCAGTGTTTCGGAATTCGAAGATCCACTACCTCCGCCTGTTTCTGGGGAGCAAGATGGGCAACCATAGTCTTCCTTAGTTTGCGTCATCCCTTCCATTTCAGCCTTTCTTGTGGCCTCATTCTCCTGTCTTCGCTTCACCTACTAAGACTAGGGGCAACACTCTACGCATTAAGGCCTTTAAGACTTGTTGTAACAGCCATATGTATCCCTTTTCTTCATTGTAATTTTTACTTTTACATTTTTCTTTTGACAATAAGTGTTAGAAGCATGTAACAGGGCCTATACCAGAGGCCATATTATGTAGACAGATATTGAAAATAGAGGAAGAAATATGCTTGGATTCATAAAGTGGCTGTGCGGCCAAAAGCAATACAAACACATATGCAAATTACAAAGCCAACAGTGGCTGAAAATCATAAGGGTTTCAGATCTTCTGAAAATTTATGGATTTCTGAGTCTTTGTCTCCGGAGGGGTCAGTGAAATGATCGCTCTTCCTCTTTCTCTCTTCACCCTCCTCTTATCTGAGTCGCCGCTGCTACCATTGGTATTGGAAGAGAAGGGAAGGAAATAATCCATTGCAACCCTTCTAGTGAGTTATCCTCCGAGATGGAGATGGTCATTAGAGCAGAGCGCAGCCCAGCTGCCTCAACTCCCTCAAGGGGAAAAACAGAAGTCTGTTCTTCAAACCCTTGAGGTAGGGTGACGAAGAAGAGCGTAGCGCCTCAAGTGGCCTTCCACCCTTCTTCGTTTTGCTCCACGCGAGGGAACCTAAAGAGAGACTCCCAAGAACATGGTACCCCGCTTTAGGAGCGCCGCGTGTTCTTCAGCCTAACTGGAACCGGTGAATCCCGTCCAGACTATCTGGGGCCAAAGACATGCACTTGGACCTGAGATTAGGCCATAAAGCCTAGGATATAGAGGCTAAAAGCGAGAAGAGGAGATGATTTCAAGAATAGGAGGAAGAAAAGTAGGGATTGCAAGACAATTTCTGGAGGAATCATGGTTGCGTGTATTTGCACTCCTACGATATAGGTATTTATAGGGGCCAACTTAAGTGGCCTCAGCCTTTTGGTCTTGGCAGTTGAAGTAGATTCAACGCCATCAATGGGGTCATCAAGGGAATTCAATGCTATGATCTCAGAAATGAACAAAACTGAATACGCGTGGACAACAGAGCAATCTCTAAGGAGGTAACTGCCCCTTTTCGAGTTTATCCCTTTGAAAACTACTTTAAACAGTTAAGGCAAAATTGATATCACTCTGTTATCTACGAAGATAAAACAGAAATTTGAGCCAGTAAAGTGGGCTAAATAGATAATATTAATATTGTTCATACAAAAATAATGGGCCTAATACTAGAGGCCTAAAGTTTTCGGCCTGCATAAGTTAGGCGGAGAAAATGTTCTTCCAGGCGAAAACTCTCATCAGCAGCAGCTTGGGCGGCCTGTTGGGCTGCCGTACTGGCTTGGGCCACTTCTTGTGAAAGTGCCTCGAAAGTGGCTAGGGGTTGTTCTAGTTGATGTTTTTCAAGGGCAAGCCTGGCCATCACAATAGTTAATTGGGCCTGAAGATCCTGAATCTGGGACCGGAGATGGTTCCTCGCGAGCGTCAATTCCCTGACGAGATTGGCCCGATCACCCAAAGAGTTGCGTGAATTGTCCATCTGATGAGTAAGGGCCTGATAGTGTGTCTAGGTCTGCCTGGCCTGCTCGGTCATGGCCGCCTTCTCATTTAGCCATTGGGGAAGATCCCGCAGCAATTGGTCAATATCAATGAACTGAAATTCAATGATGGCTCCCTCATGGAGAAGTACCCTCAGATACTCCAAGACTCTCACAGGCGTGTCGGGGGTCAGGATGTCAGGGCCCAAGAGGCGACGAAGGCCTTCTCTAGCATCATCTACAACTCTAGGTAGGACTACTTCAAGCACGCGGGCCAACCTCTCTAATCTTGAAGGACGCACAAGTGGTAGGTTGGGATCCATAACGACAGGAGCCTCAAGAGGCTCCGCGACAGGAACTGCCTCCGGCATCGGTTCATGAAGTACCTCTGCCTCTGCGTCAAGCACTTGGGGGGCATGGGGGGCTAGTTCCTGGTCAGCCGGGTTTCCACCATCCAGCTCAGCAGGGTTCTCGATAGCAATTTCCTCGACAGCTACTACCACTTCCTCATTAGGAGCGACATTCTGATCCTGATAGGAAGTGTTAGAATGTGAAAAAGAGTAAGGCGGGAACCAGAGTGGAAATATTTACAAGGGAACATACCTCTTCAACAGGTGACTCGCGGGGAACATCAGTCGTCACTTGTTCTTGGGCAATCTCGAGAGGGTTGGCCAAATCAGGCATGATCTGCTCCAGAATATGTGGGTTATAGTTGGCTGCTCGCGAGAGGTTTCTGTTGGTGGTGCTCCTTCTTCAGCCTCAGGCGAGCTGTCATCCAGAATCTGCACGGCGCCAGGGGCAGCTGCGAGTTACTCCTGGTGTTGATAAGAGGTGGAGGATTGGTCGATTCAGGCCGCGCTTAGGCTTGAGAAGGGGGTGCTCCGTCACTAGCAGCGGATGACCCTTCACCACTTGGCCTTGATGGCCTACGACAAACCTGCAAGTGAGGAGCGTTATAGATTCAGACATAATAATGGAATGAAAATTTCAGTGCTCGCGTTAAGTATTAAGTACCAGTCGAGATGCGAGTGGTTCATCTTCTGCCCAAGGGTCGGTCCGGGGTCAGTGCGAGTGCATTTGCCGGCTAAAGAGGTGGCAAGCTGTTAGGATCAGAAGAGAATTAAGTTAGACTGTGGGGAAAATGTCGCGATATTAGATTCTAAGAGGAAGTCCTTACAGTTTGTGGGTTATCATCGGAAGAAGAGTCTTCAACTTCAGGCTCTGTGGCTACATCTTTTTGTTTAGCAGCCCGACCAGTGGCCTGAGGAGCATCCACTGCGCGGCTGCTGGAAGGCCGAACATGTCCCTGCTGCATTAAAATTTGAGTAAAGGGAGTGGAGTTAAAAGCCAAAGAAGAAAATGAAAACATTCAAAGGGCAAGTTACCTCTTATGGGGGCTTGCGGATAACAATGCCGGCTTGAGCAGGACGTAGGGCTCGTGCGGGTTGTGGAGCCGGCTCGGGTACTAGAGATTGTGCCTCATCTTTAGGGAAGCGAGCAAGCAGTTCGGTATCAGCATTATAGGGATACCGCAGATCTTGGAAGATGGTCGCGAAGAGTTCATCATCCCTTTGTGTCCAGCAATTGACAGAGACTTCTTTCCACCATTAATCATAATCTTCGGAGGTGCCATCAACGAGAGCGAGTTCGCTGGCCCATTGAGGGAGATCGACCAATGCAAGCATGCTTTGGGCTGGCGGAGGCCCAGTTAGGGGACCAACTCTGCGCCAGGAGGGGTTGTAGTTCCAGGCATCAAAGAGGGGGAATGGCACTAATTGAATCAGCCTGAGTTGGCGAGCGAAATAGTTGGGCGCGTAAAGCTCATAACTGAGTTCTTCCGCAGCGAGCCTAATGTTTGAGCAGGAGATCGCACGGAAAAAAGCCAAGCGCGCGCGATCACTATAGTTAACATCCCTAGGAAGGAACCCATGTTCAAGAAGATGCGGGAATCTCCTATCGATCACTAAGTCGAGGGACGGCATTTCTTGTAAAAGGTACAAATATGTAAAATACTCGGAATAGGGTGGGGATGTGTACCTTGCCTCACGGCAAAGCCATCGGCCAAGAAGAGTGTCAGCTGGTGGTAGCAGCGGAATGTCATCGCGGCGGAAGAATGGAAAGTAAATTTGAATCCAGAAATCAAGAATCCAGAAGGGGCCTGAGATGTTAGTTTCGAAGGGATGCATGGTGGCCTGGTAGAAAGTGCGATAGATGGCGCCCAGAACCAATTGTCCTAGCCCTACGCGGTGGCCGTTACCGTTGTAAAGTGCCGTCGCGAGAGAAGTCCAAGGTCCAGTGGGCTTATTGGCAGAGGTGCAGAAAATGAAATTGCACAGCCAGTACTCCAGGAAGGCGATTCCTCCAGCCGCGTTGTGTTCTCTGCGGTAATGGGACAGCCACCGCGGGTAGGAACCTCTATGAGAGCTGCGGCCGGTTTGAGCCATTGTTAAAGTGAATGTGACAGAGTCAAACTGGCCATGTACGTAGGGCTCACCGTCAATGGGTAACCCAGTAATCGTGAGGATGTCTAGCAGAGTGATGCTCATTTGGTCTAATTGAAAATCAAAAGTATTGGTAGAGGTGTTCCAGAAACAAAGAAAGGCAGCCAGCGGTGAACGATTGCCACCGCGCGGAAGACAAAAGCAGAGATCAATAGTTTGAGTAATACCTGCCGCATCCCAGCGAGCCAAATCCCGCGCTCGCACTTCGCGATACCATGAGAGCTCCGCCATGTTGTTGGTGGTAGGCCAATGCCCTATTTTGGCTCTGTGCAGATGCGCACCCCAGCTAGTGAAATCTCTAGGTGTTCTTCTAAGAACTGGAATGGGTCATCGGATGGGCAGGCCATAGAGGGCGAGCGGATCGTCTGGGATGGAATCTCGCAGTGAAGGGCCCAATCCGGCATGTTGGTTTGGGAGTCTGAGAAGCAGAGGTCTTTGGACGATGGTGTGGATGAAACAGCGGGCACCTACGCAGGTTCCCCAAGTATGGGCGGCTTTCTCGATAAGTTCGTCTTCCTGATCGATGATCATCTTCTTTGGATGAGCCATTTTTGGGTTTCTATAAGGAGGTGTATGGAACAAGGAGTTTTCTGGATTTCTATAAGGAGGTGTATGGAACAAAGAGTTTTCTGGGTTTAGGAGACTGGAAGGGTTTCTGATGTGACAAGTTTGAAGTGGCTGCGGGATTTAAATAAGAGATTTTGTGAGGGAAACCATATGACGAAAAGACGTTTTACAAAGCGAATGGACGCGACCTTCATTAATGGCCTCGTTTCGATCGTTAGGCTTGTCGTTTTAAATCCCCTTCAATCAGTTACTTCTCGTGGACCAAATTTCGGGGCCTGGGGGGCAATGTTTAAGCCCAAAAGTATTTTTGGCAAGATCCCTTAGGGGATTTAGCACAGCGGACCGATACCTGCGACCCAAAAATAAGCCTACTTGGGTTTGGGTTATAGCTTCACCTATTCCATGATCCATAAGGAAAACGAGCCCTTATTGGAATCAGGTAGCGGAGATCGAATAGGAAACTTCAAATCAATAATCCTTCTATGAGAAGGAACAGTCAAAGCCCTAGGTATAAATACCAGGTTTCAAGGACGAATTATAGACAACTCTTCAATCAACTAATCATACAGATTATCAAAGCCTCTCCGAAGCAAACCTACCTGCAACCCAGTTGTAAAGCAGCGAAGTAAGGGTAACGCCCTCGCAACCCAGTAAAGCTAAAGTGACGCTTTAGCAAAACCCATGCTTTCTCCAAACTTCCTAGTGATTGCTCTGCTCAACCTACAATGTTGAGTATAGATTTGGTGTCGCGAAGAGATCACAACCAAAGCCCTTATCCATAAGGCAAGAAGTCCTTTTCTGAAAGGCATAGAGAAAAACCTGGTGGCGAGGTTGGTGCTCTCCTTGTCCACGGTGTTTGGTCAAGAAGTCAGGTCAAGGGATTCTCCGACGATTGCACCCCACGGTGCTGGCACGCCTGAGCACGCGCTCAAAAGAGATAGTTTGCACCCATATTGGTTTTGGAGCCAAACAGGTATCAGTGATGTTCTTTCCACAGAACTCCATCAAAGACTTGATACGAAGGGCTTCCAAGTTATAGTCAAGTACAGACTTGAAATCACAGAAGCGGAGGCTATGCCATCTCACTTCAAAATCAGGAAGCAGGGAGTCATGAACGTTATCAAATCGCTACTCGAGTTCAACCCATAGTTTTCTAGGGTCCTCTTCATTGGGGTATTCACTTTGGAACACGTCATTCATGTGCCTTGTCATGAGAATTATGGCTTTAGCTTGGTTTGCTTCAAAAGCGGTAGTTTGTTCAACAGTGAGGACGTTCTGACTTGGCTCTTGGATGGTTTCCAGAATTCCATCAGCCTTAAGATGTTGGTACACATCACGGACCCACCTGTGGTATCCTGTGCCTCTTGTCTCCAGTGGAACAGTGGAACAAAGTTCAACTTGTTCAGGTTACTCATCCTGAAAAACAACAAAAGATTACGGTTAGTTTTGGAGCAAAAAAGGCTACCACGAAAACAATAAAATTTCTAAGCGTAGTCGCTTCCAAAAAATTAGGGATTTCTGAGCGTAATCGCTTCTAAGAAATCCAATTCCAAGAGGGGTTTGGATTAGATTGAAACAACGATGTTTATGGTCAATCGTTTCTTCTCAACAAATTCTAAGTTTGGAGGACTCTACTATGATGCCCCAGAAATTCGTATTTATTTTCTGAGGATTTTCTGGAATCTAATTTAGGGTTATTGGACGGTTTCGTGGATCGTGGATGGAGCTGAAGTGTTTTGGACGAATTTCTATTTGGAAAGTATGACTTTAGAAGGGGGCTCAAGGTTGACTTTTTATACGTTGGGATTCTCTGAAAACTTCCTTCATGAAAGTTGTAGAGCGCGTCGATACGAGTTTGTGGACATGTGGAACATGGAAATCAGAGTTCATATGTGAAAGTTATAAGCATTTGAAGTTTTGGGAAAGTTCTGTAAATAAGAGTTTCCATTTTTAGAAACTTACTATTTTCATTTTTTCACTTTTTCTTTTCCGGAAATCAGAAGCTCTGTTCTCTCTCTTCTTTGCGCGTGATCCTACCCGGACCCAACAACCCGACCCGGCAGCCATTTTAGATTCCGGCGACCTCTACCGGTGAAACTCTCCAGATAGGTTCGTCTCCACTGTGCTCTCCTCTCTGTGGTGTTCTCTAGCATCGATTCGCAGCGGCGACGGTGCAGCAAGGTGGCAAACTTTGGTGCAGTCGGACCCGATCGGTTCTCCGATCTCCGACGACAGCAAGGCTTCAAGTTTCCATGGGTGAGTTCAGAGAAGCTTCCTTGATCAATCTGTGGTGGTTGTTTGGATCAATTCACGTGAAACTTAGTTCAACTCGGATTGAACAGTAATTCACGGGTTGTGAGGTAGTTTTAAACCCTTTATGCTTGTTTTCTGACTTCGAGATAGTTATGAAAATTCACAAGCATGCTTAGATGAATAGCTTTGATGTTGGACGTTTTTTGAAATATTGAGTTTTGGCTGGCGGCGGTGTGCCACCTCCTGTGGCGGCTTTCTGGTGGTGTTCCGGCCATATAAGGGACTGTTTCTAGTATTATATATCTTCTACTCGTCGATACGAGCGTTTCGATATATAATACGCAATTTTTGGAGTTCGTATGAAATTGTTATGATTTTGACGGTTTCATACTGGTCGATTTATTCGATCCGTGAGGATCCGAGCGTTCGATCGACTTGTGGTTTGGACATATCGATCGTAGAAGTATTCTGGAGACATTGGGTGGTCTCGGATGTGGTTTAGCCTCAATTGGCATCACTTTGGGAATTTTGGTTCGATTTAGGGTTTCGAATGTTATTCCTTGTGTTTCATTGACTGAATCAAGGTTGTACTTTTCTTAGGTGCTTGATAAAGTGTATTCTGTAAGTAGTCTAGTGGTGTGAAAACGCAGCGGGAAGTGCAAGGTGAGTAATCTCACAAGGTTCATTAATGAACAGAATACCTTTATTTTTTAGAGTTATTTAGTAACTGCAAACTATAGTTGATATTAGTAGGCATTCCTGAGCGGATGACTACGTATATATATATATATATATATATATTTACATGAAATATATATGTTTTGGAGGGTTTGTGGATTTATGAAGACAATATGCATGAAATGATGCTTTTTATTATT
This sequence comes from Rosa x damascena, assembly GCA_001662545.1. NCBI lineage: Eukaryota > Viridiplantae > Streptophyta > Magnoliopsida > Rosales > Rosaceae > Rosa > Rosa x damascena. The sequence goes on along the minus strand of LYNE01000170.1, from coordinate 55,980 downwards.
TTGGGTTGTGGCTTTTGGAAAACAAATGATTGTGGAAATGTTGATTTTGATTTGTTTTGAAAAGCGTTGAGATTTGTGTATTTGTGGAACATTTTAGTTCGCGGTGGGTTATTTAAATATGGCCGGGTCTTATACCGGGAGTAATTGATAGGGGTCAATTACGGGGAATCTTTCATTTTAGATTCGTGTAACATTTTGGGTCCACTGTAACTCCTTTAAATGTTTTGGTATTTATACCGTGGATCCAAAGACTTACGAGTTGATAATCGTGGGTGGGAAAATCGGGAATTCACGTCTTTGGCCGGGTTAGTGAATACGATCAGTTAGAGCTCTAGTCTATCCGCCGTGCTTTGTTTCTTGATTGAAACGTGATTTGTTTATTGATTTAAACGTGATTCCTGTGGGTTTATCCCGTGATGTTTGTGAGTTGTTTCTTGATTGAAACGTGATTTTTTAATTGATTTAAACATGATTCGTGTGGGTTTATCCAGTGATTTGTGTGAGTTGTTTTCTTGATTTAAACGTGTGAGTTTATCTCATGATTCGCGTGGGATTATTCAGTGTTTTTGCATGAGTTATTTGAGTTACTCATACTGGCTTGCAAAAGCTTACCGGGTTTGTTGTGTGGCAACCCGGTGCACTATTCAAACGGTGTAGGGGTTAATCCTGCATGTTAGAGTAATCGTGGTTGAAAACTGAGGTAGTGAGCTAGCAACTTTACGATAGGAAGCCAATTTTGTGACCAAATCGTTATTAAGACTTCCGCTTGTAGTGAGCTCTGAGGAGCATTTACGTTTTATTTTGTTGTTGACAATTTAATTTGTAAGCTTGTGTAATATATAACTCTGTGGAGCGAGTGTACATTAACATTGTGGGTTCAGGGCATCAGTTTGTATTTGGTTTAAAGGGAAAAAGTTTCTAGGTATTTGTATTGATGACTGAACGATCACCTATGTAAAATTATGAGATTATATATCGATTTTTATTTGTGTTAAAAATTAGGGGCGTGACATCTACAAGCTCCAAGCTTGGAGTGAGCACGAACCTCCACAGTTCGGCTTTTGGTCTCCCTTATGAAGAAGAAAAGGGGGGGTAGAAGAAGGGAGGTTGCAAGTCCCCGAGAAAAAGAAGAGAAAATAATTTTTTTTTAAACTTCAAAAAGGGAAACTTTTAGAAAAATGTACCTTGAAAAGTCGCAAGAAAATTTGACCAAAAAAGGTTGCCGGAGATGACAGGAAAAAGCTGTCGGAGGCACAGGAAAAGTGGCCGGAAACAGGTGGTCTGCGGTGGTCGGAGCTAGGCTAGGAGTCACGAGCCGACTTTATACGCAGCGGAATTAGCCCGTGAGGCGCCAATGTTCCTCTGAACCAAGGCCAGCCTATCTTCCTTACTTTCTTGATACTCCATTTTTCTTTTTCTTTCTGTGTGCTTCTCTTGTCAACTTGACCCCCTTCGACATCATCCTCTTACTTGTTGAGGTTTACCAACGAAAGCTACTCCCGCATGAGTTTCACATCTTGTGACTAACCGATTGCTTCCTTGTGTCATGATCGTCTTACAGGACACTAGCCCAACCGATAGGCTTTCATGTCATCTCGGCTTGCGTCAGCCCATTACTGACCCGCGTGCATCCCGCACGTCGATAGCAAGTAGCATGACCGTGTGTCGGGACTAAATTGGCTTTCACACTTTTTCCTTGAGTCATTCCTTAGTAGCTTGCACACCTTCCTTACTTTGTGGGCATCTCTCGCACCACCCACTCAGCTCCAAGACAACACATGTCTTGCATATTCACCTCATGGGCATCACTTATGACACCCATTAGTCTTCAGCTCAAGGGCAACCCATGCCCGTGTACTTTAACCTTGTGCATCACTTACGCACCTTACTTGACAGCACGTGCCCGCTTACTTCGTCTTGTGGCATCACTGGCACAACCAAATGAACTCATAGGCAACACGTGTTTTCATCCTGCACCTCATGAGCATCACTTGTGCAACTCACTCGGCTCGTGGACACCACCTGCCGTCGTATCTTGCCTCGTGAGTATCTCTTGTGCAACCCACTTGGCACTTAGGCAACACGTGCCCTCATACTTCACCTCATGGGCATCACCTAGACAACCCACTCGACTCATGGGTAAACTTGCCTGTCTACTCAAGCCTTGAGTACCAACTTGACAAGCCATCGAGGCCTTGTGGCCTTTCCCATCTAACAAGGCTACCATGTTCTCTTCTTGATGACTGTCATGGCTCCAAGGCATATTCTAGCCAGTAGGCAAATCCTCAAGAGGGCATACCATCTTGCTTGTTGGCACGCCGCTGGAGTAAGCAGCTCATCATTGATGCCCCTCTTAAGCTTCCTTCAGTGGGGGTCGCCCCTCTCGTGCTCGCTGGCATCACTTTGCTTTGGGCAAGGTCAAACCCTAACACATGTCCATGTCGCTTGCTCCGTGGCCAATGAGCACCATGAGGTCCCGACATATCTTCCATAAGCCCACATGTTTGTCTAACCCATCTGGCATAAGGATCGTCCTCATCCGAACCTCGTCCCCCACGTCGACCCGCAATATCAGCCTTTTGGCCAATACCGTCCATGAGACTTCCTGACTCATGGAAACATATGCTGCCCCTTTCTGACGACTCATGCCCGGTCCCTTAGGCCCCACGGGTGCCCGGGAGAAGCTCACTTAGTGCCCCATGTAGGCCAGCACTGGGGGTGGTGGAGAGCTTGACACCATGCCTCCCCCTATAGAGCATATCTTGCTTACATGAACATGGCAGGAGGAAATATCAAAATAGCCGAGGAGACTAATTGTCCATAACTAATTCACAGAAAATCCAAATGACATGCCGTTAAGTGCGTTGAACTCTTTTCAACGTCCTGGACATTTCTCGTGTTTTGAGTTTTCCCAAATTCCAAGCCGAAGTACCTCGAACCAGAACTTCCACTTAATTACGACAATGCCACTTATCCTCACTTTAGCTTCAAGCTCGCTCCTCTTGGCTTCACCTTGTCCCAAGGCTCGCCCCTCTCGGCATTTCCTTCACAAAGTGTCACGATAGCACTACTCTTAAGTGCGGCTCGTGACACTGGGCTATGCGGGGCTACTGTAGGGGCTGTGCAGGGCTGGCTGGCAATCTATCGGTAGGCGCAAAGGAGGTGTCGATAGGTACTGTGTAGGGGTCTCGGCAGGTGTCGGCAGGTGCTCGGTAAGTGCTAGGCAGAGCTGCGCAGGGGTCTCGGCAGGTCTGTGCATGGCTCTCGACAGGGGCTGCATAGGGCTTTTGGTAGATGTTGACAGAGGGAGGCACAGGGGTGCGCAGGTCTTGGCAGGTATGCAGGAGGCAGGCACAAGGTAGGGGCCGGTCAGGATTTTCCAATGGCCGGTTCAGGCGGATTCCGGCTGGTTTTGGACTCCTGGAGACTGGGGCTTCAATATGTGAAGCGGTGGATGCTGGAATTTAAGGGCTACAAAATTAGGATTTCAGGGTTAGGGCCTCGTGCTGATAACGTGTTTTAGAGAAACGGTAATTGAGAGAAAATTGTTGTGTATTCTCATTGATAACAGGGGTGTCTTTATACAGAGGATTACAATGCATAGAATCTGAATTGTACAAGGAAATGTAATCATACATTGAATGGATACCTCTAAGATTCTCCGAGATTATCTCTAATTAATAACCCTATTACCACTAGGTCAAGTAACCTAGAGTTTGGGCCAGACACAGAATAGAGATTTACTTGAACATTATGGTAATTTTATTTCTAATTAGTTATCAAGCTATGACTTCCTCCTTTTTTTTCAATAATTATTTCAATTTTTCTTTTTTTGGCAAACAAACAATTATGGGAGAGTTAAAACTCATCTTTAATGCTTGAACATTCCATTTATAAGAAGGTTAAGTTGGATATTTGAAAGAGGTTTAGATAGCAAATTTTACTTTTGAAAAAGCAAATAGGAGGTATAAAGAGCCGGAGAGGTCAAATGAGCAAATATAGAGGTCTCAATTGAAAAACTCAAAATATATAGCAAATTAGCTA
>LYNE01000169.1:151804-166295 GCA_001662545.1 Rosa x damascena | reverse complement strand
TCCCCAGAAAAAAAAAAAATGTTTATGGGGTGTAATAGATGAAGTCAGGAAACTGAAGCTGGAATTAAAAGTTGAGTCTTGGAAGCATGTTCGGAAGAAAAAGAATCAAGTTGCCCATGGCTTGGCTAGGAAAGCTTTAGACTTGGTTCAATCGATGTATTGCCAAGAGGTTGGTCCGATCCTCCTTGGCCAGTTGATTTACTTGATGCAAACTATGGTGTAAGAGATTGAAGGGGCAGTCCTCTTCTCTGGAGACTGTTATATGCTAGTATTTATAATTAAAGTCCATATTTAATAAATAAATAATAAAAAAATTCATTTATACATCTGTTTCAATTACATCCCTTGTAGGATTCGGAGTTTGAAGCCTATATAACCGGCCTGCATCTCTATCTCCACATCTTCTCCTCCGTGCTATATCTGGTATCGTTGTTTCTCTCTCTCTCTCTCTTTTTTTTCCCTGAGAATTTTCGTTGTTTCTCTTTATAGAGTATGAGTTCCAGAAGACGCCCAATGGATGACCACAACAGGTGGTCCAAGCATCTTCCTGATATATTGATTGAAATGATTGTGAAGCGTCTAACCCTAGTCGATTCAATCAGATTCGCTGCTGTGTGTCCTTCTTGGAGAAGTGTATCATCACAATGGTCTCAACGAGTAACCCGACTTCCATGGCTCTTGGATTCGACTGAGATTCTAGACTCAGAAACTGTGAATTATAGGCTCTACAGTCCAAGTGAAGACAGAGTCTACGACCTCAAGTTTCCAAGAGAAAATAATAAGTTGGATGCTTCACATAGTTATGGGATACGTTGCTTGGGCTCTATTGATGGCTGGTTGATAATGTCTGAATGGACATTGAATAATATTTCGTATGATGAGAAGTCCATCAATTATTTCTTGAACCCAATGACAGGTGATCGTATTAAGCTGCCCCAGCAGACCGAATTCATCCCAGAGACATCCGCAGCCTCTTCAGATCCAAGACGTTCTGATTGCATTGTTGCAATTGGAGAAGGGTCGAATTTGGTATTTTGCAGGCCATGTAGTCATGAATTATGCCCTTGGGAAGGGCACCAAGATTGTGATGTACAATACGTTAAATTTCATGAGGATGGCAAGTTATACATAATAGGATTGGGTGATACGTGTTGTATACTTGTTGTTCTTGTTCTTGTTTTAGATCCCTTAAATCAATGTCAAGGCAAAGGCAAGTGTGAGAAAATTATTGCTTATAGGGAAAAGACAATATCAGCTCCAGGGGATCCGTACAACGAAACCGTGCGGTCCTGGTCTCCATCATTTACTTGGTCCTCCAAAGGTGAGTTTTTACTGGTTTGGAGTATTTTCAGGGACGGCTTTCCATTTCAAGTGTTCAGGATAGATGATAAAAGTGGTTATAATCCTATTTGGGTGAACTTGGGGACGAATGATATTGCTGAAGACGAAGTAGTCTTTCTATCCGCCTTACACAGCACCTTAATGTCAAAGTCGAAGTCATTTATGACAACCATAGACGAGGCTTTTCTTGGACTTCATTGCGGAAAATTTTTCACCTACCTTCCCGATCGTTCGTCGACTTGTGACTTGAAGATTTTAGATTGGGTATGGTTTACGCCCAATATAACCAAATAAATCAGAGCCAATTACTAATATATTGAAGGAGATTTTAGATACAGGACGTCCTTTGTTTTGTACTTTGTTAGTATTAATGACGCATTTTGAATTTCAGTTTTTTGATTGAATGGCAATATTTCCTAGTAAATTTGGTCAAAATATTACTTTATTTGGACTGTAGAGTTGGAAGATTTAAGATTTAGAATTAAAATATCTTTTATGTAAAAGTAAATTGACAATTGGAATGGGTCTACTCATTTCATTTTATTGTCATTTTATATAAGGATAGAATTACAACGGAAATATTAATTACAATGATGACATTAAATGCTGATTGATCTGTAATCGATGCTGATTGATGGTAATCACTAATTCCTTGATTCTCTCTTCGTCAATCACTTTGATGAAGGCACAAAATATGCTTTTCCTTTAACACTCCCCTTTGTGCCAAGTCAAAGACGAAATGGTGCATGAGTTGTTGCCTCACTAAAAACCTTGCCAAGTAACAATAAAAACCCTGTGGGACAAAAAATACACATTGGTCGAAGGAAAAGAGCACAACGCACCTTCTACATTTGAGGATGACATGTGTGTGTTAGACTCCTCCTGATGTCTACACTTCCCCCTAATACTTGCATTAATCAAGGGAGCTTGGAAAGTCTTCACATTCCCATGCTTTTCACATGTTTCTCAAATATGGGCTTAGGCAATGATTTGGTGAACAAATCTGCCACATTCTCCTTAGACCTTACTTGATTCACTTGAATCTTGAGGAGAGCATGTTGTTGCTGATTGTAGAAAAACTTTGGCAATATGTGTTTTGTATTATCACTCTTGATATATCCTAGCTTCATTTGTTCGATGCAAGCTGCATTATCTTCATAAATGCAAGTAGGCTCTTCAGTGGTAGAAGTCAAACCCCTAGTCCCTCGAATATGTGTAATGATAGCTCTTAACCATACACACTCACAAACCGCCTCATGTAGAGCAATGATCTCTGAATGGTTCGAGGAGGTAGTCACAAGGGTTTGCTTGGTTGATCTCCAAGATATCGCCTTGTTCCCAATGGTAAATACATAACCAGTTTGGGAACGACATTTATGTGGGTCAGAGAGGTACCTAGCATCAACAAAACCAACCAAAACGTCATTTGACATTTCAGTGTAGTGAGTGGCGCTTTCGCCATCAACATTTCCTTTAGGGATTGCAGTTCCATCTGCGGTCCCTCTTGTCTCTCTATAGGGAAAGAATAGTCCCAAGTCAATGGTTCCTTTTAAGTATCGGAAAATGTTCTTGATACCATTCCAATGACGCTACGTTGGTGCTGAGCTAAATCTAGCTAACAAGTTTACTGAGAATGCAATGTCTGGTCGAGTACATTGGGCCAAGTACAATGGACATTAAGAACTTTTCAAGACATGTATATGGGATTCGGAGTGTCCAGAAGAATTTGAAAAGAGATGGTTTGAAGCATTGGAAAAAGGTCAGCAAACAAATAATGAATGGTTAGAAAAGACGTATGAACTGCGTGGCAGGTGGATTCCAGCATATGTAAATAAATACTTTTCAGCAGGGATGTCAAGCAGCCAAAGATTAGAATCTGCACATGCATTCTTCAAGCGTTATTGTGATAAAGAAAACAGCTTGATGGATTTTGTCACGCGTTTCAATAGGGCAGTTGCACATCAGAGACATGAAGAATTTGTTGATGACCATAAAGATTTGAATGAGACACCAAATTTGAAATTAGGGATGCCAATAGAGGTCCAAATGTCTCAATTGTATACCAAAAATACTTTCAGTACTTTCAAGCTCAGCTTCATGATAGTAATGGTTATATCGTAAATGCCGTAATGGAAGATGACATTCATTGTGTTTACAAGACTGAAAGGGTTTTTGCTCAAAACTTAAGGATGCGACGCTTGTACATGATAAGGTATCAAACATAGTGACATGCAGTTGTAAAATGTTTGAATTTGAAGGTATGCCTTGCAGGCATATTTTGGCTTTGTTACGACTAAAACAGATTATGGAATTGCCAAAGGAATATATTCTGCGAAGATGGACAAGGTTTTCAAGAATTCGTAGAGAAAGGTGTCAAGGGAAAGATGGTGCAGATAATTCATTAATAATGAGACACAACAGTATGTTCAAAATTGTATCCAATTTAATGATGAGGCGGTAATTTCACCAGAGGGGACTGAACTTGTGCAAAAGGCATTTGAAGGACTTATGGAGCGAATTAAGAAACTAAATCTTTTTGTTGGGCAAGCTTCTATCAACAATTCCTTAATAGGGACTTCTGAAGAGAATCGTTTCCTAGATTCTTCTCAAGTGAAGACTAAAGGTAGTGGAAAACACATAACATCATGGAGAGACAGGAAAAGAAAAGTCAGACATTGTTCTAAATGTCAAAGTACTAAACATACTAAAAAGACATGCACATTTGATAGGTGCGTATCGGTTTATATATGCAAATTCTGTGTTTTTTATTTTAAAAAATTACTCCTTTGAAGACGATATATCATTCTGTTTGCTAGGTCAGAGATTGTGGAAAATGAGGTAGACAAAGCATTAGGTGAACAAGATTACTTGGTTGATGAGTTATAACTTGTAAGTTGTTCCACTTGATGCTTGTGTGTGTATGTTTTCTTTTTCTTGGTATTCTAATAGTATGATGGTGAAATTTTGTATAGGTTATTTCTTCTTGAAAACTGAATTCATATATTAATTTTATGCAGGTAACAGACAAAACAAGCTTCAAGAAATTCGTAGTTGAGAGCATGTTTTGGACTTTCTTGATGCTTTATGCAAGTCCTGTTGCATATTGTTATTCTACCACTTGTGGAGGTCTACTTTTTGCATAGATAATTTACTTGCAGCAGATTTTTGGTTAGATATTTTACTTGTAGCAGTGGTTTGGGGGTCGCTGCCAAGCTGCTTCAACCTTCTCCCAGGTTGAGAGAGTTTGTGTATATGAGAAGGTCAAAAACATCTTGGTATCTATTTCGTATGCATGTAAACTGAGATTTGGTGAAATTTCTTTCTTTTGGCTTATGAGCAACTAGTTTTCTGAGTCCAAAAGATGAAGTGTAGCATTTAAGTTGATATATTTCAATGTCAAACATTTAAGCTTGAATATATGCACTCTATCTTTTCTGTTCTAAAAGATAACTCCTTTGAAGAAAGATATAATAGGAGATATGAACTGGTGTAAATTTAATTGGAAATAAGTAACAATTTATAAATACACTCATATAAATACACTTGTATTGAGAATTGAGATCCCAACATCTTTCAGCGGCAACATGCTCAACAAAATATACACCAAAAGTTGCCAAATCAACCAAAATAACAATGTTCAACATCCTTATACTCTCAAGTTAAAAGTAGAGTTCATCTACGGTTGGTACATAAGCAGATTGTTGATTCACTGTTTGTAAACCTATGAGGAACTGTTGTCAACACTTGGTAGTTTCAACCTGTTGAGACAAAGTTATATATCACAGACACCCCGACATCATTTGTCATATTTAGATTAGGAGACTGCATATTGGCTGGAGCTTCTTCTTGATCACCTTTTACCGTATCTTAGAACAAAGAACGCATGAACTCTTAAGTTTCAAAAAATCATAAACAACAATCAACAACTATTCCCAGAGAATAAATAAAAGCAAAATCTACCAATCATAAATAACAACAATTTCTGAAGCCACACGACCACCTCCTAACCCAAACTCAAGAAACACATCTTTAACAGAAGGCCCCTCCACATATTCAAATGTCAGGGTATGCAGCACAATGTCCACAGTGTAAAGCACCAGAGTATGCACCCCAAGCCGTCTTGCTTTCCTCATGCACCTCGCCTCCTGCTCCAATAATTTGACTCAGACAAAACCCAATTGGGAATAAACAGAAACAATACAACTCAAGAACAAAGGAAAACAGACCGCATTGAGGCGCCTGAGTGTAAGTTTTGCATCCAAAGTAGGATGCCTGTACTTCTTCGAAAACCGTTCCTTGACAATAGACCTCCTTCCCACAAAGGTTGACTCAAAAACCCTCTGAAAATAGATAACCAAAAAACCTTAAAACCCCAATTTTATGCAGTTTAACAACAATGATACAGAAAACAAATTCTAGTGTAATAACAACTTACAGCTTCAGCTCCTTGCTTCACCAGAACAAGGGAGCTATCTACAGAATCTGCCCCAACATCCATAGCAAAGAACTGGGTTTAAATTCCCTGACCTAGTCTTCACCAAAAATGATGGATTCTCAGACATATAGAGCATAACTGTAGAGCATACATACACCAACATCTAACTAAAGATACCATTTTTACTAACTAAAAAAACAACACCATCTTAAAATCTTCACAAAACCCATAAAGTTTCCAAATTTAAACCCAGTAGTTTCCAAGTAAAGCTTCAGATCTGCGCATAGAAGAATGTTAATTTGGGCTTCACGCCCGGATCGAGTTTCATCAATCTTTTGAAAAATTCTCAATTATATAAGAGATAATAAAAAGAAATGGTTCCAAAATGGAGGTGGTGGAAGCGACGGCGTAGGAGGTGGTGGAGAGCGACGGCGGGAACGAATCCGGGATGAGAACTGGGTTGTGCAATTGCTCTGGGTATTGAGAAGAGAATACGTGTTTGATATCAAATTCTTGACATGGGTCATCAAGTTCTTGACATGGTTCCTTGACGGGAACGATTTGGGTTTTGAAATTTGTTTTGGGACTGTGAGAAGAGGAGAAGACATGGTTGAAATTAAGGAAGATGATAAACTAATTTTTTTTTAAGAAACCGGAAGATGATAAAGTAATTGAAATTGATTAAATAAATGTAAAATAATATATTTTAATTCAAGTGGAGCTGATATTTCTCAACCCTTAGATTAATATGGGTCAGATCTAATGGTTGTTGAGTAAATGCTCCATGGTCAGTAGGTGACCAGGGGAACGGCACTGTTTGTTTTCGTCTGTTCGGACCCTTTTAGTTTCCCATTAATTTGTCAATCCATTAATTTTTTTGTTTGTTGACTTCCTGTAGGAATAGCAAGTAACATTATCACTTATATTGCATGGTATATATACTCTCTTCTTATTTAGTTATTTGTGTCAAAATGTTTGGTTCTATTTTCTGTTGCTGAAAGTTCCAGTTTTCTGTCAATACTTTTGACACAGTCATTGTCAATTTGTGTCCATCTGATCCCACCCTCCTCAGCTTTGTCTATTACAAATTGCTTTCTTTCTTGTTTTTCTTACTGTTTTGCTTTGCTGATATGTGTAGTTTCTTTTTGTTTAGGCTCGCTTCTTTTTCCAGCTATTCACTTAAAAATATGTGATTTACTCAAAGGTATGATTCTCTATTTCCTATTTGTTACTTATCCTTTTCTTTTAGATAATGTCTTTGTTACTTATCTAATGTATACTTTGTGTCCACACTTTTAATAGAAAGAAAGGGTGCTCAAAGCTAGTCAAGATGAACTTCTACTAGAGCACTTGTTTCTATATCAATTACCTTTATGGATTACCGTAGCTAAGCCAATCCCCTGGACTATTGTCTTTCTTGTTAGAAACTGAAGGCCTACCTGTTACCTGTCTCATAAATTTTTTTTTTATAACTCTGTGCACTTTGATGGGATCGATCCTATTAAGCTAATCATTTTTCTTTCCACAAAACATACGGATCAGATTTGCTATAGCACCTGTATAGATGAGCATGATTGATTTAGGCAATTATGTTCATTTGTATGCATTTCTTGGATCATTAACTTTTATGTATCTAATAATTGGTTGCTTTGGGATTAGAGCACTCAGTGGTTTGTTTGCTTTTGTGTGTGTTTTCCGGACGTTCAGAAGTTTTACCAACAGAGTTATACATGTGGTGGAAGAACTCATATGGGCACCTTGGCCTTGGAAAGAGTAAGACTAATGCTGCTTTGTATTGATTTTGTTTCTAAGTTGTCAACTCTGATATTAATTTCCTTATACTTTTGCTCATTTTTCCTACTCTTGTCGGTTTAGTGTGCTTTGACGTGAGTTCTTTTTGTTATGTCCTTAAACTGTTCTATGTAAATGAGCAGGTAGGCTGGTGGGTTGATGGCTACCTAAAAGATTCAGATGATCCCTTTAGAAGACTCATATGAATAACTCTTGGTGTTGGCAGATTTGTTGGCAGGACTTACGTACATATTTATATTATTGCTTTTATGAAACTGATTGCATTTATTAAATTATCTCCCATAATGAGAACTATCAAGTCCAGGATACCTTGTCACCACAATTTGCTTAAGGTATTGCCTTAATCACTGTTTGCTTCAGTTTGTAGACAATATTTACCAAAATAATTGAAAACCGCATTGAAAAGTTCAGTTCCAAACTTCTAATTAATTGAAATGCTTCTGAAAATCAATCTAGACCCTCTAGCTTTTCTCCCCTCAAAATCAGAAATACCTAACTGTAAGTGATCAAGATTTGTAGAAAGACAAAAGGAGAGAGTTTCTGAAGTGGAGGGCTTTGTTTTGGTTTGTTTACTGTCTATATATGTTGCCTTGCCTAACTGTAAGTGACTTCTATTTTCTAAATTTGTGTTTCTTTTCTTGATATTATGTTCTTGTTGTTCATTCTTGATCAATAGCATGTTGTTCCAAATGTGAGGTTACCTGGCCTTCCAAATAATTGAGTTAGTTTTCCATCTTAATGTAGGATTTCCTTGCTAGTGTGAGTGACTTTGTACTTGAAATTTTGCTTGTTATATCTCTTTCCCAGTTTTACTTTGGAATTCTTTTGGTTTGGGTTATCTGGTGGTTGGTTCTCATTGTTCGATCTATTAGTTGATGAAACGGTTTTCGTGAGATGGTGAGTGTGCAGCTGAGATGGGTTGGTGTTACTTGACTTTTTTAAATGTTCTTTAATCCTTTAGGATTTTCTTGTGTTTGAGTTGATGTGTTTCTGTCTTTATGTTTGAATTTCAGTTTTAGGAGAAGGTCCAAAGTACGTTTTACCTTTTTATTTCTTTTCTAATGGAATCCTCTTTTTTTTTGAATTCATTGCTTATTTTTTCTTCTGTTTTTTTTTTCTTTCTGCTTTTATCCGACTTACTATGATCTATCTGGTGTAGAAATATGATTCTTATTCCTAAGTACTTGTTGATGAATGTAGATCTTCTCTTTGCATTTGTGTTATTTCAGATTATTGGATTTTGTTATATATTATGCATGATTAATCTTTCTTTAATATTTTGGTCATATGTTTGGAATCTAATCATTGTGATGATAACCTACAATGTATTTGATCCGTGAGTTTTATGTTTAAGTGGTATACGGACTCAATTTTGTGCTATGAGAGACTTCTACCTGAAGTACTGTTTTATTGATATTATGCTTCTCTTGATTTTAAACTGTTTTCATTATGTTCTTCTTGAAATTAGTCTTGTGATTGTCAGGTTTCCCATCATTGAATTATGAGGTTTGGATTTAGGTGATTGCATTCCATGTTTTCTCTCCATTTGCTGCGTTCCCTTCTTCAAGCATTGAACTGGAACCATTATGGTTATGATTCAATTTTACACTTTTGTCTAGATGTGGACATAATATTGATTCATTAGGAAGCCTCTACCTTAAAATTGAAATAGGTGTACTTTCTAAGTCTGTATGTGGTGGAGGTGGATTCTACTTGCAAGATAATTATCTTCGTATGGGTTCTTTTTATTGTCATCTTGCAGTTTTGAGATTGTTATGAAATCTCGTATTGTTCGTCTCGATTGAAAATGAAATGTCATGCTATCTGCCATATCAACAGTTGACGTTTGTTTACATGATTTAGAACGTGTATAAATGTCTTCGACTCACATTATCATGTAACTGAGGCTATTATGTTTTATGTGCTGTAGGAAGCACCTGCTATAGTCAAGTCCTACTATGACAACAGAATAGTTGGATGCCCTGGTGTTGAAGGAGGTAAACTCCACCAGCTGCATCTTTTTCTTCCCGCCTGAACTTACATCATTCCTCATATTTTTAACAGTGCATAAGGGGTTCTGTTGTTCTCTTTGACAATGTTGGTGCAACTGCATTAGTGCTAGCGAGTGGGGAGAAGGAACTTGAATGAAATAGTGTCAGCATGTGGATGTTTTTGGAACAATGATATTGTATCAGCTTTTGCTATCGTTCAAAGTAATTAGCTAGAATGCAGCAACCATCAAGCTAGGAAGAATGCCTTCGTTGGTTTTATGGAATGGATGGATATATGAATGCTACCTCTTTTGGTACATTAGATTGTTGAATTAGAGTATTTCAATGCCTAAATCTTATATATTGTGCATTATTTTTGTGGAAATATTTCAGGTAAAGAATTGAAAATAATCAAATAACAGTCAATTACATTACGTTGTAAGAATATATATATATATATATATATATATATATATCGTTAATCACACAACAAATCAATTTTAATCTCACAACGGTACCAACCAAATTTTGTTGTCTCATTAAAACTCACACAACAGAATGAATACATATTAGTTGTCTAATGTTAAATCACATAACGGTATAGAAATAAGATGTTGTATGACTTGTGAAGAATTCAACATTGAGCCTCACACATACAACAGTTACTTATGATACCTGTATGATAAGTTAACCAACAACAGCTTGTACTTACTTCTGTTATCTGAGTGTTATTTTTTTGTTGTGTGAGAAGTTAACCAACAACAGCGTGTACTTACTTCTGTTGTCTGATCACCATCGAAAATGCGCCGCATCCAATTTCTGGCATTGGCATGCGCAGAATTGGTGCAACTGTTATAAGCAGTGTGTTGTGTCTATGATATTCACACAACGGTGTTTCACCGTTGTGTGAGTGTGCTCATCACACAACATCGAGATAGACGACAGACATGGTCCACATCACACAACAGATTTCCACCATTGTGTGATGCAGTTTTTGTGGTAATGTGAGCGTCCAAGTAATAGTCATAATATTACATAAGGGATGATACCAAGGACGACTTTGAACCTGGACGTGATAGAGGATTACAACATTGATTGAACGAATGAGTCTCAAGGAGCATTTAACTTGGATATGGAGGAACTCGGCCTTGGAAATAAGAAAACTTGGTGAAGCTGCAGTCAAAGGCTAAATATATAGCTATGTTTAATTTTAAGTTTGATTAATAATTAGTCTTTCTATTTCCCTTCCTTCTCCTATAAAAGGAAGTTCTCATTTTGATTGTGGGCAGACTTGAATCATTATCAGTAATATCAATCAAATTGGAGAAGAAGTTCTTCCCAATTGTCATCTAAACTTATCATCTTAGATGGATTCCTAGAGTAGCAAGTTTCACTCTTACATTCTTGTTGGATTCCTTGGAGTGGCGGGCACAATAGCTATTGACTTTCATCCCTTGGAGTGGTGAGTTTCGTCCGCTGTGATTTCCCAGATCAGTCCTTGATGTAGAACATGTTGGAAATTTAATTAATTTAAATTAGATTAAATTCATTTGAATGAAAATTTAAATTAACAATTTTGATATATATGAAAGAAGTAACTGATCATCTTATGAAAAATGTTATAACCTTTCAAACTAAACACAACGTGGAAGTTGTAGTGTAGAAAGGTATGACCTTTCAAATAGATGCATCAGACTCCTATATATATAGAACCAATCCCACCACTTTGGATAAAATTTTTGCATCAGAAAATTCATCCAGTATTCAAAGAATTTCTGCATTTCATATTAGAGTTAAAAACAGATAAGGTTCAAACACTACATTGGTTCGCCGTTTCTTGCTGATTAAAGTGCTTTCTCAGCAAGAAGAAAGATCGTTGTATCCTGGGAGGCATTCGCCAATTCAAACCTTCAAGCACCTGTGAGGGGCGATTTGTCTTAAGGCTATAGAATCAAATTATAGCCTCGATCTGTCAAAGGTTTTTCTAAGATTTCATATTTCAGTTTTCTTATATCGTATTTGATTTGAATTATAGTGGTTTCTTATAGATATATTGATTCACAATATAGCAATTTCCTAATTATTTTTCTAACAGAACATTTGAAAACAACAATCGGAGAGCAGCTTCATCATGAAAAAGGAAAACCCGGTTTGCTGCAAATTTGGCATTTGGTATTAGAATTGTGATTGCTATATGTTTCCGAGAAAGGATCGACACCATGAACAAAACTCTTTGCTTCATCACGAGTTTTCGGGCCTCAAAACTGCAATTTACTTTTTTTTTNNNNTTTTTTTTCTTCTGCATCTTAGGTTTTCTAGTTCGATTTGGATTTGTTTTTGTTTTAACTTGTGGCCTTTAGGGTTTCATTGTTAGTTGTCATAGGCTTTCTTTTCTCTTATCATATTATCAATCAAATTGAGAGTTTTCTTATCTATCTCTGATTGACTCCAAAATTCTTGTTTTTAGATTTATTGCTTGTAAAACCTAAGGTTACTTTCCGACTGCATCAGTCCTGGTATTAGACCAGAACCTACAGCACCCTTTTGAGATGGCTGGACGTGGACGAGGTTGACGTGGGGGAGGTAGTAAATTGTTTCCGACTCGTGAAAGAGACCTTCGTGATGTTGAAATAGCTGAACTTCAAAGACAAGTACAACCAGGGGCGGATTCAGAATTTTTTTTTCAGGTAAGGCAAGTCAATGGCAGGAAGGGAAGGGAGGAAAATTAGAGAGAAGCTGCAGATTTTGGAGGCAATTGTGAAGATTTTGCCTTGGTTTTGCCATGTTTTTGTCTAATTTCTGCCATTTTCTTCCCCAATTCACCTTGTTTTGCCCTATTTTTGCCATTTTCACATCCCTTGCCTACACCAAATCAATGTAAAATCAAAAATTCAGTCTAAGCAAGTGCCCAAGCTGGGCTCTATGTGTGGATCCGCCCCTGAGTACAACAACTGCATGCAAGAACAACTTGCACGCTTTCATACTCGGGAACAAGAAAACTGTCATCAAGATTTTACAAAAGAATCCTCTGATAGTGACAATAGAAATTCCTTTTACCATCATTCTAGTGAAGAGGAGCGACTTCGGCGTCGAGAAAGGAACAATGAATTCCAGCAGCGTGGTTCCGATATTAAAGTAAACGTCCCAGAATTTGGTGATAAATTGAATGCTGAAGAGCAGTTGGCTCTCAACGATGGGAAGAGTTTTTGATTACAAAGATATTGCTGAGGATGAAAAGGTGAAGCTAGTGGCCAGCCTTCAAGCTAACCAAGCATGCTTCAAACTGGTGGGAGCACTTGAAGAAGCAAAGGGTTCGCAAAGGCAGAAGTAAAATGCGAACCTGGAGCAAGATGAAGAAAGAGATGAAGAAGAAATTTCTGCCCCAAAATTATCTGGTAGATTCTTTCCTCGAATTTCATGAGTTTAAACAGAGGAATCTGTCCATTGAAGTTGCATTTCGTCATGCTACGTACAAAAGATGAGGTCTTGGACATCCCCTGCCAGAATTACAAGGCCTAAAATGTCTGAAAGTTGCATTTCATCATGTTGCAAAATATAAGGTCTGTGAAATATTTGGCTAGCATACCCTGCTCAGACCATGATTACATTACGGGTGCACACATCATAATACTTTGTCATTTTTGTACAGGTGGTGATTCACAATATAAGATTGCCCAAGCAGAACACTGTCGGGGATGTGATTAATGTACTAAAAACGAAGGTAAGGTTCCTTTTGTTTTGGTTTTCTTATATTTCAACATCATGTGGCTTTTAGTGTTTATTATGTATGAATGTGTGTACTAAGGCCTTCGTGGATCATTTTTGAAGTCCCATTTTCGGTTTTATGTTATTAGCTCTACTTCATTAATTTTTTTTTTCCTCTAAGATACCGTTCTTGTGGATCAGTTTGACTTTGACATGCTTTAAAAGTTGAGGCTGTTTAGGTTGATATGTCTGTAGTAATCTTGCAGTCATAAGTTGAGGCTGTTTACCAAGTTGGATTGTTTAGGAAAGTAGGACTGGTTCTGTGTATAAGTGTCATATGAATTGTTAATTACAATTTGTGTTTGTTTAACAAATGCACTAAGCTGTTTCAGTTACAAAGAGTTGCATATTTATCCATTTGGTCAAGTTATTCCTTTTGAGTCCTGCGAAATAACTTATTGCTAATTCATGTGCTGATTATTTGACATTTTAGTTGGTTATGCCATGTAGACAAATAATGAAATGTAAGTGGCTGAATTGGAAGCTAAACTTGGTAGTGCTTATTTCACTACCAAGTCTTCCAAGCTACTAACATTTTGGCGACCAAATTTGATTTGCTCAGCGTGATTTCTTCCCATGTCGCAGAAAAGAAAAAGGGATTATGTTTTAAATCGTTTAGAGCATGAAACCAATGACTTTTTTTTTTTTTTGGAAGATAAAGATTTCATTGATAATTGCATGCCAGAACGGCACTTACAAATATACTAAAAAACGGGAATCATGCGCCATTCACTTAAGACATTAAAGCTCACTTAATCAAGGAGCCTAACAAACTACAACAGTACCCTACAAAGAGATAATTTTGTTTGAAAACTTCTTTTGACTTGGCACCAATGACTTATGAAAAAAGGAACTATTAAAATATAAAAGGTTTCCAGTAACTATTTATATTTGTTCTAAGAGTGATTGTCAATAAGAATACACAATATTCTTGTAATCCCACTGGTCTGATATTGTCAATGCATTACTATAAAATCTGCGGCAACGAGCGGGGTTCTATTTCCAATACTTATTATCATTATTAATTAAGCCAATAAGGTTTATGGTTAAATTTTCATAAACCCACAATTTACCCTTCTTTGATTATAGTCTAAAAATTTATAATTTAACATATGAAGGATAAAATAGTAAATATAATAGCAAACTG